>VZTM01024704.1:0-13430 GCA_013400555.1 Jacana jacana | reverse complement strand
TTTCCCAACAACTGCTACAAAGAGATAGGAGGTAAATTCTCCAAAGGAACTTTTTTTTTCCCTTGTGTTGCCCAGTTAGATTTGTTTGCATCTTTCTCAGGCTCAGTGAATCATTGTTATCTGGGCTGCAGAGAATAGAAGAATTACCATTTGAAATGTTAATTGTTTTAGTAGCAAATTATTATATTGCTTACTCATTGACGGTGATTTATTTTCAGCCTATTTTAATGCCATGTTTTTCATTGAGGGAATTATTTGTGCCATTGATACCTTTGGAATGTTGCACACTTTTCAGTCGTGTTGCAGTCTCTTGACAACAGTGTTAAGAATTAATTATAATTCATAATTATAATGGTTAACAATAAAGCTCAAGTTTCGATGGCTTTAATGCATGATGAGGGTAAGTAATAGACTTGGGTGAATAATTCATAGCGAATAATTTATTCAGTAAATTTGCCAAATAATGTCTGCAAATAATTCTTTAGCTTGTTTGCAAGCAGTTCATTGTGAGTATTCCCATATTTGAAATCTGAGCTCATTTGAATGGACACATGGCCTTTATGGTGTTTTTCTGCTCTTTAGTAGTAATTTTTGCACAGAGTATTTTCATTAGCAGAACTGTTAATTTGCTTTTTACAAAATGTTTCCCAATATATTCGTTAAATTGACTAATAATTGACTAAAATGCCTTTACAGTAATGATTGAATTAAGAGGTATTTAAATTCAAAATTAGGGGGTTTATTTATTATTTTTTTTTAAATTCTTATTTAATTCTTATGTAATTATTGTGGTTTTTAAAGCACAAGTCATTGTTTCTCGTATTTAATATTACTTGACAGTAGCTTGGCTACTGTCATTGGCTTTGATTGGGTTGGGAAGGTTTCTGAAAATTTTCAAAATTCAGCATTCTGCTGTTAGAATTTATTTTGCTGTGAGGCAGAACATGCATGGGATTAGTACACTGATGTGATTCAGCAAAGCTCAACCAGACTGTGTCCTTGATCAACATTTTAATTACCTCTTCACTCAGCTGCTTGTTATGGTAGCCATGCTTCTACATTATTTCACATTAACGGGGTAAATAACTTGTGTTACCACTGCTTATGGTAACTTATCTTTGTCTCTCAGGCTACAGCACTGCCATTCCATTACTTACTCCAACCTGACTTTTGGAACCAGTGAGTGTGCAGGTGCTATATGCTGTGCTGAAATGAGGCTGCATACAACTCTTCTGAGGAAGAAGCTGCCTAGCTGTTTCATAGCAGGAGCTTATGTTCTCAAAAGAGAACGAGTGAGAGAGAAAGATCTTTCCTCAAATTTCCCCCCCAGTTCTCTTTTAAATGAACATAAATCCACAGTGGAGTTTTATGTAACTCCACAGTGACAGAGCTTGCTGTTACCACGCACATAAAAATGTAAGAAGAACCACACTGTGTTGGACCAAAGGTCTACCTTGCTCAATATTCTGTCCTAAGCAGCAACCAATAACAGATGTTCAGGGAGGAATATAGAAAATTGATGAGTACAGACGGCTTAATCCCTGCTCTGTTAGATCTCCCAGCTTCCCCAGCTTCCTGGGCTGGAAGTCCATTCAAAACTGCCACCAGTAATTTTGCTGAATAATCGCCCAGGCTGAACACTGACAAGTTTATGCAGCAAGAATTATACTGTTCTCCATGAATTTACATCCTTGACACTCTCAGAAGTTTACAAATTCCTCAATGCTTTTACATATATTTCTTACGTATCTGAGCAATTTCTATTATGTTCATTGAAAGAGTCCATCCATTGGGTAGATTTAATTACCAAACAGCATGGTTCTAGCTTACAGATACTTCAAAATGCTTCAAAATTAGAATACTAATTATAATACATTAGTAAACTTGATTAGAAATCAATAAAGAAAGTTTCTAATCTTAATTTTCATTCCCTCCTCACCTGTATGCAGAGTTCTTGAAAACAGACAGATGGTACCATTTTAGGGAAACCTGTGTGAAAGCTTTTTGTATTCCAAGACTTCCATATTAGTGGCTATTCACAGTTTGAACAGGAAACAAATGAATGATACAAAAATGAAAAATAATATCCTTGTAACCCATGTAGTTTATACTTTAATGTAAAATCAAAATTCCTGTCAAAAAGATGTAAAATGACACTGACACTGCTTTCTTTTAGAAGCATATTTGGTAATAACTAATCATAGCATCTTCTGACAAACTTTTAAATTTGCATCTGATATGTATATATAGGGAAAAAATATTGTCTTTTATGAAGTGTATAATACTCTCCTTTAGATGGAGTAATAGAACTCACACTTTATCCAAACAATATTCACTAAGTTTCAGAGCAGGCAGCATAAGACTGTAGTGGTGGTTATGCCTGAGGCTACATGTTCTAGAAGAAAAAAAAGATCCTGAAAAAAGAAATAATTGTTCAATTGCTACTAATTAACTTTTTCTAGGTATGTGTGTGCTTCATGTCTATTTCCTATACTTCTGTAGATGTGTGTTGATATTTACTTGAAAGTGAAGTCACTGAATATGAAAAAAAATTAGGAGGTTTGGCTGAAGTATCAGTGTGCTTACTCTTTGGACATGATACATTTGAAAGGACACTGCCTCAGGGAGTGTCTTTTACTAGAGCTGAACTCTTATTCTCTAATGCCTCAACCACCAAAATTGCCATCCTGAGATAAAAGTCTGACAAAAGAGATAATCCTTCAAATGAGGTCTGAAAACTTTAAAAGTTCAACTCTTGTCAATCATTGAGAGATTTTTCAGATCTTAGCTTTGTCTATCACATAGCGGTATAACAGTCCTGATACCCCGCACTTGCTAAGGCACAGAAGATCCAAGAAATAAAATGCTAGTTTAGAGTGACTTGATTTGAGGGTTGATTTAGGTAAAAAAAAAACAACAAAACCCCAAAACCAAAAAACAATTTTGTATACTTTAGAACATAATGCCTTAGAGAAATGAGAAAGGAGAAATTGGAAAATGCCTGTTGCAGTCCTAATCTATCCTCAATTATATAGGAAATTTGTTTTTTTCTGATAGGGAACTAACATAGACCCCATGTCACTCACAGTGCAGATGGCTGTGGGAGTGTGAAGTCTATTCATTTAAAGCAAAACCACATGGTCATAACCATAATACAGAAGAAGGAAAAAGAAGCATTTGCTATATATTAAACCAAACTTTTCCAGAACTGTTTTGGTTAGGTGTTAAAAAGGCACGGTTAGGCATGTACATTTCAGATTAGCAGAATATGCTGTTTAGGATGTATAATTTGAAAAGGAGGTAGAACAAGGTAGGAGGTAGAACCTCTAAAATTAGATAGAAAATATGTTGATAGATAAAATCAACATATTTTCCAACACGTGGCAAGTTTTAAATTTTAGCCTGTATTAAAATGAAAACTATAGTGCCTGGAATTATAGCATTTTGGGGGGTCTCTTAAAAGCGTTCTCACAGCTCTTTTCTTATTGCAATGAACAACCTCTTTCTGAAACCTCTGAGAAGACTTCTGAATCTTTAAGTCATAATCTGACATTTGAAAATTGCTTCAATGGTTATGGTCGATTTTTAACACAAGACTTCCCCTTGTAACTCAGAACAATCAACATGTGTGACTTAAAACTAAATCTAGATGCAACTTGACACTTGAATTTGATGGTTAGAGGCTACACGAGGCCTTGATCCTTCTTACTGCCTCTCTGCACAGTCTATCTGTGTCCAGCTTTGAAGTCCTCAACACAGGAAGGACATAGACCTGTTGGAAAGGGTCCAGTGGAGGGCCATGAAGATGATCAGAGGTCTGGAGCACCTCTCCTANAGGTCTGGAGCACCTCTCCTATGAGGACAGGCTGAGAGAGCTGAGGTTATTCATCCTGGAGAAGAGAAGGCTCTCTGGAGACCTTATAGCAGCCTTCCAGTGTTTGAAGTGAGCCTACAGGAGAGCTGGGGAGAGACTCTTTGTCAGGGAGTGTAGCTATAGGACAAGGAGTAATGGTTTTGAACTGAAAGAAGGAAAATTTAGATTAGACAGTAGAAAGAAACTCTTTACTGTGAGGGTGGTGAGACACTGGAATGGGTTACCCAAAGAACTTGTGGATGCCCCATCCCTGGAAGTGTTTAAGGCCAGGCTGGATGGGGCTTTGGGCAACCTGGTCTAGTGGGAGGTGTCCCTGCCCCTGGTTGGGGGGTTGAAACTAAATGATGTTCAACGTCCCTTCCAACTCTAACCATTCTATGATTCTATGATTCTACCTGCTTTGCTAAGTACCATTTGTCACCTGAGCCCTTCTTTAGCTCTATGCTGCATGCTGCTGTGCCCTACTGTTGTTCACTCCTCCAGGACTTAACAGAATTATACTCTCCTGTGTGGTCTGGGAAGTGGCTGAGGATGCTGTTCTCAGTTTCTCAGTTCTCTTTAGTTTCCAGTCACAAAAGAAGGATATGAACAGGAAAACGGAGCCGATGGGTGGGAGTAGGATGAGAGTGAGTGTCTCAGAATCTCTTAAAATAGAGAATTCAAGCTACTCTTACTGATGGAGAAGAAGTGGAGATCTTTGGCTCCCTGTTTCCAAGGGAAAGGATTGTAGACTATCCTAATCATGAAAGGAGAGCGAATGGCCTCCAAAAAGCAAAGATTTCCCACTTACACCCTTGGGCATTAGTAAGTCCGAAGTTCCAGACTGAATGTGTTTTTTGTCTTGCTTATTCAGTAGCAGAAAAGTAATGCATCAGCATGGGATGCACCTCTGTAAAAAGTCGGGAACTTAGGTAGTCTTGCGTCAATGATTCAGCATAAACCAGGCTACCTTCTGTCTCAAATACTGTTTAGAGTAATTTTAGGATAGTAGGAAAGAAAACTTTGTAAAAGAATAGCTTATTCAGGGTTCTGTACAACGAATGACTGTAAAAAGTTTTTCAGGCAAACATTTCACAGAACAGACCTGGTCTCACGAATGCAAACTCACTCTGCATACTGGAATCCTGGTGTGTTGTTTAGGGATGCTGGATATATACACTCCAAAGTATATAGTAATAATATGAGAGAAGGGACTAAGAGTATGCTGAAAGGCCAGTGGGGGAGAGCAAGTCTGAGAAAAGATAATATTTAACACTTATGGGTAGGGTTTCATTTTCATTGCACTTCACAAACATTAACTGATTAATAATCTCACAACAATGCACTGAGTCAGGTAGTACATTTCCTTCCTATTATTATTCCCAGTTGGTGGTGGTGGTGAATGTATAGGGCTAGATGGGGATGTAGGGGACACATCAAGAGCTGTCTGAATTCTCAGTAGCATCCCAGAGAATTCTTCCTTATTATTATGATTTAAGCAAATTTTAGCTTTTGAAATCAGAGCCCACAGAGTGTCTCATTAACAACATTTTGCTGGCAGTGCTTCCATTTTTTCATTTTCAATTACAAGGCAACAAGTGAGTTCTTCTTTGTATATGACAGCAATGTCAGTCATTCGTGTTTGCGATATATCTGTTGTTGTTTCTGTTGGTGAGGACAGGGAGAGGAGTGAGGCACTAAGAACAGGCAGTGAGTGGTATGCTCTCAGCAGCTGTCACTGCTGTCAATTACTTGGTTTTCATTTATAAAAGGCAATATGGGATCTTTAGCTTTTATAGTACCCAAGGAAGGCTGGTTGGTGATTATTGATTTTATTTAGTTCAGGGGAGCTGCTCACACACAGACTACAGTGAGTTCTGTGCTTCCTGCTGTTAGCTCTCCTGCCACTTATTGTTTTCAATTATTTATAAAATCCAAGGCACATCACAGAATAGTTCAGCGTGGTCTCTGAACCAGGCTGCTATTACAGTGCTCTGTCCATGTGCCTACCACATTTTGTAACAGGAATTGACATGAGCAAATTGTCCTAATGAGGTCTGATGCATTATGAAGGCCTGGACAGTCAAAAACTATACAAAATCTGGCATAACCATCATAAGCTGCAAATGCCATGGTCATCACTTTCCCAAGTAACCACACTATGTCACTGGCTATGAGCAATTTAATGTGCTCTCCTGCAAATGACTCCATCCATTTTCTGTTTGTCCTAGCTTCTCTAAGTGCCTTGTATGGATAACGATGTGAAGAGATCTGTTTTCTTCAGTGAGAGACTATGAGTCTCTGCTAATAATGATTCAGAAGAGTAAAAGAACTCTACTTGTCACTACTCAAAAGATCCATGAAAAAATGTCAGTAGGAGCTTCAGATGAAGCTTAATTGCAGGCAGATATTGAGAGACAAATAAATAAATAAATAAATAAGCCTTAAGGGGAAAAAGAGCCAAGAAAGCATTCCTGGTCATACTTGTTTCCCACTTCTTCCCTTGGAGCTGGAAGTTATGAAACAATGAGTAGCTGAACTCCTTAACATTTCCACCCTCAGTTCAGGGGGCTAAGAGAGGGCATTACAGCTGTAGACAAAGCAGGATGGAAGTTCAACAGACCTTGAAGAAGTGCCTGTGACCCCAGAGAAGGATTTTGTCTGAAACTGAATTTTTGTGGGAACTTTTATTACTTTGTAAGGGCCTAAGGGTTTAAAGTTGTCTGCAAAGCTTCACTAGGACTGAGAAGGAGGCAATTGCTTTTCTTCGATTAAGGGTAGGAAGAACATAGAAGAGCTGGTTAAAAAAAAGAGATGGGGATTAGATAAAAATAATTTGTTGACCGGAAAGAGGCAGAAGTCTGAAGTATTTTAGCAGGTGTTTCCAAACAAATCACTGTTTTATTTTTATTGGTATATAGCATGCTCAAAGATATTTCGGAAAATACAGGGTCTACCTCAAACTATAGGAACCCTATTATATTTGCTTTCAGATAAAATCCAAAAATAATCCTGTCGAGATTAGAATACTCATATTATTAACAATCACAGAACATAAAGTCTAGTAATGACATTCAGAAGGGATAACACCGAAAACAAGCACAATATAGTAGGTGTGGTTTGCTACTTTCAAGAACCTGATGATGTGTTTCAAAATTGATGCTATTAAAATATCTTTTTACAATATATCAGTGGTATGTTTTCTATTTTTGATTTTCTCAGAGTTGTGGTCCTAAGTTTGTGCTTCAATTATCTAGATTTGCTCTTTAAATAGTGTTTTTCCTTTCTTTTTGTCTTAGTATGCTCCTAGCAGAAGCAATGCAAATTTTAGCTATATTTCCATGAAAAATATTTGAGAAATACTTCTAACATTTACTTTTAAAGTATATTTTAATTTTTTGCATCGTTTTTTAAAGCAATTCTTTAGATCGTTAACTGCTACACTAAAGTTTACATGGGAAGCAACCATAGAGAACAGTGTGCAAGAATGGAAATATATTTAGGGAGAACTTTCTGAAATACTTTGTCAACTGCAGTCTCAAGTGCTTTCAAGGGTTTCTTTGTCTAAAGGTGAAGCATTTTTCAAATACAGCTTACTTTGAGATTGAGCCATTGATAGTGTAGTTCATACCATCTTCCCAAGATACTGGTACTACAGGTAAAGATCAAGATTCTCCTTTTTAGCCTCTGACAGGTGGCACGAGAAGCCCCAAAAATGAGAGAATGTCTCCTATATATTCTAGGCCTTTGTATGCTGTAAGAAATGAAACTTAAGATACTGGAAAGCCATGTTGGAATGAATAGAATTTTGCAGATAATGTCAATGGAACTCACAATTAGCCTATATTAAAAAAACCCAAACAACAAACCCACAACATCTGCCTTCTTGAATGTAATAAAAGTTACAAACTTGTTAGCCCTTGTTCACTCAGCAACTTACTAAAGCAAATAGAAAAAACACTCTAAAATGCATCATTCAAGAAGAAATACAGAAAAGTGGTGGTATGTAATTTTTGAGGTAAAAATGAAGATATAGTTTTAGACTTCATTCCAATGGAGTGTTCTTTGCAGATGGCGTCGGTGACTTGTGCGAAGACTCGCTCTGAGTAAGCAGGGTCAAACTTGTATCAGGAGGTTTGACCAGAAAGATCACCTTTCAGTATCAAGGCTGCTTGGTCTCCTGTTTTTTAAAGGTAGATCCTATGTTTATTCTTTACCTTAATCTTCATGGACTAAATTAAATGTAAGCAACAAATTTCACAATAAATTTAATGCTTTTCAAATACTTGAAAGCATATCAGGACCACAAACTTTAAGAGAACAGTCATAAGAGAAAGTACTCATAATGGTCAGGAAACAACATATACTTCTAGCTGTGGGGGGCTTTTTAAACCCTATTTTCGTTTTTGTACTCAGCACTGGTGAGGCCACACCTTGAGTATTGTGTCCAGTTCTGGGCACCTCAGCACAAGACAGGTATCGAGGTGCTGGAGTGAGTGCAGGGGAGGGCAACGAAACTGGTGAAAGGCCTGGAGGATAAGGCTTATGGGGATTGATTGAGGGAGTTGGGATTGTTTAGTTTGAGGAAGAGGAGGCTGAGGGGAGACCTCATCACTCTCTACAACTGCTTGAAAGGGCATTGCAGGGGGGTTGGTGCTGGACTCTTCTCACGGGCAATTAGCGACAGAACAAGAGGGAATGGCTGCAAGCTGCAGCAGGGTAGGGTTAGGCTGGACATTAGGAAAAAATTCTTCACAGAAAGAGTAGTCAGGCAGTGGAATGGGCTGCCCAGGGAGGTGGTGGAGTCATCATCCCTGACTGTGCTTAAGAGTAGATTGGATGTGGTGTTGAGGGATATGGTGTAGAACTTGTAGAGTAGGGCTGATGGTTGGACTTGATGATCCCAAGGGTCTCTTCCAACCTAAATGATTCTATGATTCTATGATAATAATCCTAGAGGGCATGAGGGAGTGTTTTTATCCCTTTTATAGCATGTGTTACAAATCAGTCAAAATATTAGATAAGAAAGATCTGGTTTGTGTTACTTTATAAATAGCGTCTGCTTCTAAAGTCAGGTATGTGATTCATAAAATGGTTTATATACTATCTCTATTCCAAAATGTACTAGAAAGTTTAAAAATGCTAAAGTAAATTTATTGTTTTCCCCCATAGAAAGATAGTTTTGGACCTGGCGATATCTAATACAGTGAACTTTTTGAAGAAAAAAAAATGGAATAAAGGAAATATAAAGACATTTCAGAATAACTAGTAAAAGTAACTTCAGTCATCAGTCTGCTTATCTACTACAACACTTTTATATTCTTATTTGCACTGGACTGCTGTATAAATGCACTGGATCTTCCTGTGTGAATTCAGCCGTAGGATCACAGCCTAAGTAATAATCTATGTCTTTAGGACTGCAAGTTATATACAGTCATTTGCACAGAATGTATGAAAGTTCTAAAAAAAATGGAGGCTGAAAATTAAGTATTTTCTAATAATGAGATCTTAAACTTAATTAATCTAGAATTAAAGAAAACGTCTGTTATTATAGGCATTGCTCCTATCAGTTGGTGAATTTGACAAAAAATAACCCTGGACTGGATTTCCAGAAATGTAGTTTTCCTGGAAAAGTAATGGTTACAGTAGCAATAACAGCTATTTAAACATTCCCTTTCCTCTCAAAATATAAATAGGTAATGAAGTTGAATATTCTTGATACTGTACAGCAAAATATGTGTAGAAGGCTCATGTAGTCTTGTAGACAAAGTGCACTTGGATGTCAGCCAAGGATTTTTAATAATGTTGCAGAGGTAGTTTTGGAAATATCTAGCTAGACATCTATGATATTTAGGCATCATAAGGTTAGTCATCCTTGATGAGCAAAAAGGTCCTATTACCTGATTTTAGAGTAAGCTGAGTACATTTAAGATTAAATTCTTGTCCTGTCAAAGTCAATGGGGAAGTTGGTGGGAAAAGATTTCATTCTAGTAGTTGATTCTGGATACATTAATATATTATGTGAAAAATTCTTTTGGCTGAGGTTTTCACTAAGGGAAGAGGATGGAACATCCAGATGTTTTAGTCACTTCTTTCTATGTTATGGTGGTAAATATTTCATTTTAGAACTCCTTTTTTTCCAGAATTCAATCATTTTATCATGTTCAAATATTTTAAACTTGATAATGAGCACACTTGCTTGCTCAGGTCCATAATCAAATAATTACAACAGAACCTATATGTAATTCAATATGCACTGTTTCTTATTGAAATTAATGATTAATACAGTTTGAAAAGCTGTTGCTTCAATAGCCAGTCATGGACAGAGAATTTATAAAGAAACAGTTATCATCAAGAGTGTTCCTTCCAAAGAAACCATGATCAGCTTTGATACATAGACAAAGCCTGACAAAAGTTTGATACCCATAACCTCGCCACTTTCTGATTTTTCATATCTACAAAATAAAGCTTTGTAATAAGTGGAATAATGAAATTGTCATGAGTTCTGGAGTCTTCATAATGTAAACCTCTAGTCCTCCAGTCTGCCTTTATGTAGGGTATTGACTCACATTTGATTAGCACAGTTTCCTGTGGGAAAGGATCTGGCATACAGTGAAACAGGACACCTTTTGCTTTGCATACTGTACTTTAATAAAACTTTCAGTAACCCACGGAAAACCTGGAAAAATAACTTTTTATTCAATTTTACTGAGAAAATTCTTAAGCCATTTTGCAGACTGCTAAACCCCATCTTTTTCCTGCTTGCCATTGCGTAAAGGAATAGTGACTAATGTAGGCGATGCAGCTTAAATAGGCAAATCTTAAAAAAAAAAAAAAAGAAAAAAAGTTCATGCATTAAAGTTTAAGTTTTTAAGTTTAGGTTTTTATTTAGAACCCATCAAAAACTGGAAAAGCTCAGGACCAGCTTCTCAACTCTTATAAACTGAATAATAAACTTATAATGAATCCCTATTCAAGTCAGTGTCAATATGCATTGGGGAAAATCTGATTGCTAGTACACGTATAGTTGAGGGGTGCTTTTTTTTGGTCAGCTGACATTATTATTCAGGAAATAAAGCAGGAAACATTTAATTAACAGTGAAAGAGAATAAACCTAGGGAAAAACAAACAAGGTAGAGTCACAGGATCAGACATTTAGGATGTAAATTGGCACAACTCCATTAGAAATAATGTCACTTTACAACAGCTGAGGATCTGGACCTCACTTCTTTAATTAAAGTTGGTTCCAAGATATTAAACAAGGACTGTTATCAGGCTTTCTGGATTATTACATAGCTCTTACCTACACTATTTTAATCAACTGAGTCCAAACTGGTCTTATTAAAAATAGATTAGCATTCATCAATATATGGAGAGAGCTTAACATAAGACAAACATACCCTTGAAGCATAAAACCATTATCATTTCACTACATGAAGAGGAAATAAATGTTCAACAAAGGTGAGTATCCTATTTGTGTGACTGTGGAATTTCAGATTAGAAAATTGCTTTTATTAAGACTGTTTTAAAATCCAGCCACTAGGAAAGAGCCTCGTGGCATTTATCTTAAATTGAAGTAGATATCTTGAGACTTCCCCTTTTTCTTTTCTTTCTTGCTTGAAAAAAAAAATCGCTCTTTTACCTTTGCTAGTTTGCGAAACACTTTATAGTAAAGTCACTAAGATCCAGACAAGAAAGTTAAGCTGCATGCTGATGGAACGATGACCTAGCTGTTCCATGTGTTTGGAAATGGATAACGGCCAAACTTTGTACAAGCAAAACTTTTACATAAAGCACTTCAGTGCAATGGATCCACTTGTTGAAGCCTGACACAGAAAAGACCTTAATGGAGTGATGTTAGTGCGATCTTTGTCTATAGCCTGATGTCCTCTTCCTGGTCTGGGCATGCTGGTTTGAGGTATTACACTCTCCCCACTGACCCCCAATTGCCCATTACCACCCAGCAGCTGATGCAAATCATTGGCAAAGTCATTTTTGTGAATGCTCCCCAATATGTTTACAGCAACATCAGTCATGTTAACTCAGACCATCTACCTAAACTGTTTAAATAGCAGTTAAAAATCCAGTTAAAAACCCACTCCACCATGCAGTGGTGAGAGCAGTAAGATTCCTTTAGAAGGACAACGAGCAATAACTAGTGGCAGAAACATCTTAAACAGCAACAGCTGCTTGCAGAGCAAACATCTTTCTACGGGCAGCCCTCCATGGCCTCCTGCTTTCCTCAGCTCAGTGACTGTAATGGACCTAAGACCCATGGGCTGTCTGAATGATTTAGCAGATTGGACTAATTTTTTTCTAATGGAAGGAGAGACAGAAAGCCAACTTCGTTCTGAGTTGTTCAGGATAGGTAGATACCTAGAAATACAAAGTGTCCACTATGCATGCTGTGGTGGTTTCACTCTAAATACTGAGAATGCAGCCTGGCCTCCTGGCTGTGTATGTCATTAAAGTGTTTGTAATTAGAACCAGCCTGTTCACGTGGGTTTTTTTTTTTAAAGTAATAGATAAAATCTGGTTAGTGTGTATAATGACTCCTGTGATTCTGGGTTCATATGAACAGGAAAGCCCAGGTCAACCTTTACTAAGGATAATTGGGATTTACCAGTGAGAAATGTCAGCTCAAGGTCTACCTTCAATACTGTGGAGTTCTTTGAGAATCTATTCAGAAGAATTACTTCTGCAAGCTATTGCTTCATTTATTTTACTTGTCTTCTGCTCTGCCTGATGCACAAAGATAAAGTTTTAAGCTGTGGCTTTATATTTAAGTCTATTGGAACTCCTGCTTTTTAATAGGGAGACACTGATTTGGCTTAACTTCTAGAGGTCTCCAGATTGAACAACATGGCAGAGCTATTTTTACCCTTAACAGTCACTGACAGTGTGTTTTCTCCGGTGTTGCTCCATATTACAGTGAATAATTTATTCCTTCAATTCAGAGAGCTACTTTAATGTGATGTCTTAGGGGGTAGGAGGTTCCTTTTTTTTACCGAAGTAAAACGTTTGGTAACATCCTAAAATCATAAAGAAACAAATGAAACTATCTCTTAATCTCTGCTGAAGAAGACAATTTTCATATCAATGGATGTCTTCCATTTCCTGTAGCTCATACCATCAATAAGGCAGCTATTTTTCAGCTAGAAAAAAATACTTGTCACAATCTATATGGTTCATATAAGAGGAAGACTTGGCTAAAGTGTAGCAATCCAATTTTAGCCACAGGTAGCTGTAACTCTAGAAATACATGGGTTTTCATTAAAAGACCTTGAGGGTCAAAGTCATGACTGAACAACTGAAGAATCACTAAGATACAACCTGAGATAACAATATAACCACTCTTTGGTGTACCATGATCTCTGATGTTAATGGGACATAGATCACAGATAAAAGAGTAAACCCTGAAGAGTTAATACATGGACATGAGCTGATAAGCAGGAAGAATTGATTCTTTTCTTTCTCCAATATTCCCACTTAAAAAGATTCTAAATAGATTTCAGTCATTCTTTTTACTCCACATTTACTAAATAGTTTTATAACGAAATGGAATTATGACCGATCT
>VZTM01024684.1:806-20237 GCA_013400555.1 Jacana jacana | reverse complement strand
GAACTTCCACCTGAAAACAGGCAGTAACTCCGCTGCCTTCCCTCGACAGCAGCAGGATCGGGCACTCACTGCAGCCAGAGGCCTGAACAGAGACATCTCTGGACATGTCCTCTGTTTGGGTTGCCAGTCATCCTGGAGCAAGCTTTCTGCCTAGTGGAGACCATGGTAGGTTTGTTTCCTCACACACTGCCAATAGGTGGGCTGGTATCCCGAGCAAGTTGGTACAGAGCTCCCGCACCCAGCCACTCGAGCTACACGCCTGTGCGGACCCGCTGGTGGCCCCTTCCTGTTCGTGGTGAGCAGCGACATGTCGCTGCCCTCCCGCAACCTTTTTCTAGGCCGAGGGCGTGGGGCGGTGGTCAGTGCCCTGGTACCGCCCACGCCACGTCAGCCCCTCTTATTAACCTCTCTCATGAGAGCTGGTGGGTGCTATCGGGTCGCAGTGCTGTCCCGGGCCTTCCTTGGCAAGGCCAGCGCCCGAAACCCCCTGTACCTCGCGATCGGTCGCTGCGGCTGCGGCGGGGCCGGCTCCGAAGCGGCTGACCTCGACCACTGAGGGCTACTTCCGGGTACTGGCCGTTTAAATCTATAAAGCAGTGAAACTGAAAAAATCTAGAAAAACCTTTGTTTGTTTAACACCACTCATTTTTTTTAATTAAAGTTATGAGCAAGCATAATTAAAAGAAACACCACATCATTTGTAAAACAGAAATATGTTTGGAACATTTGAACCTCCAACATTTATCCAGGGTGGGAATACCTGTTTTAGAAATAAATACAAGCTTTACTCTGTTGTGTGTCTTCTCTTTATGAGTGCTAATAAAAGAAAAACCTGCTTTTCTTACACAAAGTGCTAATTTAGACCCAAAACCATAAATGCATATTTCTGTACTGAAAATTACATAATTCAAACATTAAATGAGAACCAAGTACTTGCAGCTCCCTGATGTAGTTCTCAGTATTGCAGCTGGAGGTCTCACTGGTGTTTAAGGAACATTTACCCGTTTGACTGTTGAGCTTTGTGTACGTGGGTCATAACCAACACAGCCTCTCCTTCTGCCTACTAGAAATCTGCAGGAGGGATTAGCAGTTAAAATTGAGCATGGGGGTCTTCAATCTGTCTCCTGAGTTATGCCCTAAGTGCCACCCCCAGATGATTTCTGGTTATGGATGAGATGGTCAGGAGCAGGTTTGGTCTCTGCAATAGGCTACTTGATGAGAGATTTCTAGTGACTGTTCGATGTGTTATGTAGCATTTGCAACTGACTGTGGTTTTCAGGGTAATGCTTCATACATTATTCTGTAAAGATAGCTGGAAAAAGTTGTTTTGGGCAAAAGGCTGCATTACTCTGAAATGTTTGACTAATCACACACTCAAACTATGTGGGCCTTAGCTTCTCCAAACTGGGCATCCAAATGTAGTGGTGAATTTAGTGAGAACTCTTTTTCTGCCTACTCTTCAGTAGTGTGATAGCCTCTGTTTACTGCACTTCATGCACTTAACAACCACTGTTTTCTGTAGCTGGTTCCTCTGTTGCATCCGCCATGACACTGAAGTGTTTTAGAAGTTCTTGGTGTCTCTTGAAATCTAGGTTGTAGTGGCAGTCACAAATCCAATAAGCAGAGTTGCTTCTTGGTATTTTTGCATCCATACCATCTTACTTGAGCATACTGTGTCTTTGTGTCTTTAAACGACATCAGAGTTGCTGCGGTGTGAAGCACAGGAAAGCTGCACCTAGGTTTGGAAGTCCGTATTTTATCAGTTTGAAGTACACAAGGTGTGCACTGAGTGCTAGTTAGAAGTGGAAAAAAAAACCCAACCAAATACCAAATAGTCTGTTTCTCTACAAGTATGTCTACATATCATGCTTTTGTTAAAGGCAGAGGGAGCTCCTCCCTGCCACAGGTTTAGTATTCTGTCCATCTACTTTTGATTCCTTTGGTCTTGAGCAGCATGTTAGTCTGGCAGTTGTTGTACAGCTGTTGTACTGCAGGTTGTTTCTCCCTCTACAGCGAACCATCAGTCAGGGTAGCAAAGCAAAGCCTGCTTCCATTTCCTCAGAGATGCTGCAAACTCTCTTCCTCTCAGAGCAATGAGTTACAAAACAGGTCTTGCCCAGTTGAAAAGATCCCCACTTCCATTCCCATTATATTTAAATTGATGTCGGGAAATTCAGTTGAATACAGCTGAATGATCAACTTCATACTGAATGTGGAGTGATTTTAAACATTAGTTTTAAAATAATAAATATCTGAAAAAAAATCAGCATCTCTCCCTAGTTTTCTTGAAATTTCTAGAGGTTATGAATATATGGGGACTTCATTATTTATATCAGAATATTTGAAATGTGACTTGCTTTTTCCACTTATCAACTTAAGTAGTAAAACTGGTAATATATTCATAGATATATTTTTAAGCAATTTAGTCTATTTACAGTCTGGTCCTTTAGGTCCTGTGTGACTCTCTTCAATACCACGCATGATCATTTATTTCAAGAAGAGATGAATGATACTTTCATGAGGTCATCATACTGTGTTTCTTATTGGGTGTCTCATCGGTTTATTTTGTTCTCTTTGTAATCCTCCCTTATTCAAAGCAACTCTGGTGGAGAATGCTCCAACAGTATCTTAGAAATTTCTGTTCCTTCCTGTGCAAGCGAAACACAGGTTGATATTTGTTGTTTTTTTAGAGTATCTGTCACAGCTAAATACTAACACACTATGCCATCTTATAGCCCTCAGTGAAGCAAAAGACAAATGGATGGATGTATTTCTTGAGTACACATAAGAAAGAACATCCAAAAAGTTATATGAGGTGAGTTGCTACTGCTGTTATGAAAGTTAACAAACAAATCAGTTAATAGATTCAAAGCCCTGTCAAATATGCCACAAAATCTGAATTATATAAAGCATTTTGAAAAAGGGGGTTGTTTGAAGTGTGAATTAACACAGCCTCACACATATTTTGATCAATAGTCCAGACCCACCTATAATTTTATCAAATGCCTTAGGGGTGAGAAAGGTTACATTTTGCTTGTCCAATTTTGCAAAGCCTGCTGACTTGATACTTTTACAAATTTGGTACCATCTATGAAAAATGACAGGTCAGGGCTAAAGCTCTGTGGTAGAATATATGGAGAATACCAGGAAGGCGGATGTGAATTTTAACTTAAGCATCCTCTGCAGTGTATTTATCCCCAGCAAGAAAATGAAATGTAACTTGGGCCAACCTGTGTTAATAGAAGAGGAAATGCAGGATTGCCATGTTATTAGAAATCAGGGCGCTGTTACCAATTTGTGTTTCTCTATGCAGGTTGATCCTGCATGGATGGGTGGGTGTGTTTGTGATGAGGCTGCCTATGAGCATGTAAATATTACACTGCATATGTAAGTCTGAGCAGATTGTGTGTTTCTCTGTGGCTGTGTGTTTTGTGTGTGTGTGTGTGGTATTTATATGTGTTGGCTCTCTGCCAACGTTCTATGAAATTATCTGTTAGAACTTTTCCTGTGGCCCTGATAGCTGCTTGATTTTGGGCTTGGGAGGGGTGAAATGCCAGGAGGGCTGTGCATCTCAAACAATCAAAAAGGACTGCCTTTAGTTTTGTGTGAAATTGCAGATTGCTTTCTGATCTTTTAGAAACATTTCCTTGCAAATGTCTTCAGGAATTAGCAGGGATGAAGGACTTATTTAAAGCTGCATAGAGATAGAAAAAGGAAATGCTGTGTAGAAGGCAAACATTGGCTTTGGTTTGATTTTTTTGTTGTTGTTTTTATTGTTGTTGTTTTGTTTTTCTTTAACCTAATTTTCTGAAATCAAGTACTGATAAAACTGCGTCCAACTTCAAAACCAGTGAACATGAGCTCATCTGAAGCCCAAGTCAGAGCAAATGCTATGCTCTGTAGACCAGTTGGGGGTTGATATGTCATTTCAGTTGTTTAAAAAAACCAATCTTCCCTGTGATATGGAATTAAATCCTCCCAAAGAGTTCTAAGGTTTGAGCTGTGGAAAAACACTTAAGTTAACCTACTCTTTAGAAGATGCTCTATTTTAATACAACACAAGCCTAGCAGTAGGACACACTGCTACCAGTCACATTTTGATAGACAGACAATATTTAAAAAAACTTACCCAAGGTGCTCTGGCTCATGGAGGACTACTTAGAGAGCTCTTTTGCCCCAGGAGGGCTTCTGCTCACTAGGAGCATGAGCATCAGGGGCCAAAAGAGTGCCCCACTCCTCACTGGTATGTCTTGGCAAAGCAACCTCCTTTTGCATAGCTGTTAATTGAGGAGAAATGAAATTTCAAGTATGTATTCCTTCTTCACTCCTGCCAGGTAAAAAGGCAGAGTAACTGGAAAGGCTTGACAGGTTAGAGGAGAGACACCTCAGGAGAGGGGAAAACATGAAAATTCTTTATTGTTCCCAGTTGAGCTAGTGTTCATACATGGACGTGTGGGAGAGCAAGACGGCTGTTCCTCTCACCCTCCTTTGTTCCCTCCACCCCACTTTCATTTGTCTAAGTGTAAGACAAAGGCTTGTAGCTGCTCCAGTGCAGTACACAAGGGCCCCTTGGTTATGTCTGCACAAAATCTTTTGCAGGTGATGTGAAGGAGAAGAGGTGGGTTTATCCCCATTCTCTTAATTTTGTGCTGCAGCAGGGAGATGCAAGTGCCTCGGAGTGTGTGCGTGCCGTTAGTAGCACCTGGATGATTCACAAAAGCTGAATGCATGCTCATGCCAAGGAAATTGAAAAGATGAATACAGAAAAGGTCTCTTGGGGGTACTAGTGGCACTGAGGAGTGTCACATTTAGGAGTAATGTGGTGCAGTAGTTGTGACTGGACATGTTCTGTGTCTAGGCAGTAGACTTGGCAAGATTGGGCATAACATTTGGCAGGATTTGTGTGCCAGCCCCATGCTTCTCAGCACTGCAGGACTAATGTGCTTTGCACTTTGACAGGTTTCAGGGAGCTGGAGCACCGTGACACATGCTTCAGGTCAGCAGTGTGTTTTGGGAAGCCTGCGTGGGGAGCCATCAGCAAGATTTAACCTCCACCTTCAGGCTGAGCACTGAGGTGTCAGCGAGGTGCAGCCAAGAGCATGGCATTCATGTCCAGGGCTCTGTGTGGCCCTAAGCTCTGGGCATACCTGGCTGGAGAGGGGGATCTTGCCAGGCTAGAGAGAGAGCGGCTTCCGGGGAGGTGTGAGCTGGGTTGGGGGATTGAGGGGGTGAGAGTCACTGCGTGGGGCTGGGGGTGGAGGGAAGGGACACCTGCTGCCGGCAGCTGTAATAAGGAGGGGGGATAGCAAGAGGCTGCTGGAGATCCCTGAGTGAGAGGGGGAGCCGCGCAAGGAACCCACCAGGGGGTCTTCCCTGCTGTGTCCCGGGGCTCCCCCCAGCCTTGCTGCTTGGTGCCCAGAGACCCTCATCCCGCACTGGAGGACTGGAGGAGGAGGAGAAGAAACCTGGATGCTTTCACTCCTGCTGACTGCAGAGGCTGAGGCAAAAGACAGAAAAAGGAGGAGGGGAATAAAAAGTAAAGAGGGGGAGAGAGAGTGAAAGAAAACTAAGCCCAGCTTTTGCCGGTGCTGCTTGGATTGGATCTGGTTTGAGTTTCCTCTCTGCTGGCTTGTGCAGCAAGAGAGGAGGAGTGGGGGGAAGTAACTCGCTCACTCTTTCTCCGAAGCTTAAGCAAACGTGCTGGTGACTGCACTGGTGGGGAGTTGCCCTGGGTGCAGTTGCCTTGTAGCTTGCTGCTCTCGGTCACTAAAGAATTGCCTGGACTTCTCAAGGACCTGGAGGAAAAAAACATCGCTTTACAGACCCGATAGTTGCTCAGTGCCTATAGACTTGCCACGTTTTTTTACCTAGGGGATCCTTTTTTCAATTTTTTTTCCCCCGTGTCTGTCAGAACAGCAGTTCCTTGTGTGTGTGGCATTGAAATCCATTGCTTTGTTAAAAACTTTGGGAGATATTTTTTAAAAAAAATTTCCCCCTCTCTTTTTTTTTCCTTTCCCTTAAAAAAAAAAAAAGAAAAAGAAAAAAGAAGGAAAAAAAGAGAATCCTTTTAGGGGGAGGGGAGATGATCGTGCTGATGTGGAATAAGTGCTCCTGCTGTCTCCTCTTACTAGCCGCGGTCCTGATCGTGGAGAGCTCCCAGCTAGACAGCTCCAGCTCCAAGGTGAACTCCATCAAGTCCACCCTGATGGGGGAGGCTCCAACTCAGACAACCAACAGATCTGCAGTCATCCACCAGGGACTGATGCTTGCTAGCAGTAAGAAGGGGAAGATGCTAGAGCAGCTGGGAAAACCTCCTAAGCATTATCACCGGCAAGGAGAGGTAGGACATCGCTTTGTTGCTCGAGTGTCTGTGTGTCTGCCTGCGCTATATGCAAATAATTGCTTGTCCTCTCCTCACATTGTTTTCCAAGCTTTACTGTGGTTAATTAATTTGCTTCATTGGGGTTGTCTGGGACAATATCATCTCATAATTGATGTTAAGAACTGTTCAAGTGGGAGTTGGAAGGTTTTAAACCTTTCATTTTTTCTCTGTAGGATTAATAACTGATAGAAGAGAGAGTAATCTAAAAAAAATATGTCCTCTTCAGCATTTCTTTGTTTGACTCCTTCAAAGGGCTGCTGGAAGCAAAGGAAAAAATTTCTTGTTAAATCTCAGACACTAAATGAATTGAATTTCAATAGGTGAGGAAATCTAAGCATGAAGTGAAAACTGTGTTTAAACAGCGGTGAAGCAAACTTGGTTTTAAAAATCATGGCTAGTAAGTTTCTCATGAGAATAAAAAAGCATGCTGTCCCAATGGTATAGTAGGGTTCATTCATTTGCTCAGTATGACAGAAAATAAATTCTTGGTTGTGGATGTTCTGCTTGGTTATGTCCAGTTGAGATAAGTGTGGAGTAACAACCCTGAATATTAATTTTGAGTATAAGGAAAAAGAAGGTTATGGAAAATTTACAAAAAAAAGGATCCTGACTTGCTTATGCAGTCTTCTTTCCTCCCTGCCCTGCCTGGAAACTTGGAAGTCTGATAGAAAATTATCTTTGTTCAGCTATCTCTGTGGTAAGCTATAAAGCAGCATTTTAAGCCACCAGTCCTCTGCGTCCCTCTCAATTCTCACCTTGGATGGTATGAATGTTGCACATTGTGGTGTTGAAGGAGGTAGACTTCAGAAAATATAGATTTTATTCTATTGGGTATTATTAGTACTTCCAAATATAGTTGCTTTCCATAAGCAACAAACAGCGTAGCAGCAAGGGAGCTGCCAACATTCAACACTAAAAAGGCAAAATACTCAATGCTTGAATGACTTGTCTCTTGCCTGTTTTCCTTAAAGCAGTAGAGAAGCTGCAAATTCAAGCAATCTACTGGGTTTGCTGAAGTGTTTCACATCAGCTTCCTGATAATTGCATATTATCATTTGGTTTTGTGTGTAGGCATAATAACAGTAGTGGTAGTTTTGGGGTTTGATTGTGAGAAATTTGTTTTTAAAGTCCTACAAGCTTTCTTTCCTAGCCACTCAATTGTTTTATAAATTACCCAGTTTGCCTCTCCTTACCTCTGAGCAAAGTTTAGTAACAGATGCCATGCTGAAGTTTTATATTACTGAAGTACTGTGCTCTTTCCTAGTGCACATTGTAATAATTACTATGTTAAATCACCTTAAGGAAACACAGGAGCATGGTATGCTTTCTTATATGTTCTCCTTGGGGTTTTTGTTGCTTTCTGTGTATTCAGAAAAAGTCAGTATGTAGGATCTATTATCCCATTGAATGTTATCTCAGCCTCGTGAGTTTCAGAGTACTTGTGGGGCTTCCCTGTACAGCCCCAAACAGGATATATAATTTTTGCCTTTTGGGGAAGTCTTGATACCTTTTCCTATGTACAACATCCTTAGCAATTCAATGTGTATTCAGTGTAATGTTGAGAATGATTGATTGTAATTCACCCAGTTCCTGGAAAACAAGTTGAACTGCCTATCAGTTGCGTTTCCAAGATTTGGCCCTTACTTGCCAACCTGAATTGTTTACTGGGGACTTCTAGTTACTGGCATGAACTCGCAAGGTACACTTCAAGTTGTGGACAACACTCTAAGTATTGGTCTACTCTAAGTAGAAGAGGTGGCACATATGTTAAGATGTCCTCTGTCCTAGCACAAGCAAAGACCTGATGACTTTGGCTCCCACGGAGCAAAGCCTGACCTCCTGTGACAGGCTCTCAGTGGTGATTTCACCCTCTCTCCCTGGGACTCTGTCCTTGGCTCCTGCACAGTCTCACACTGATGTAGTCCATAAAAATGACTCAGATCTGCTATCAATAATCGTAGATGTTACATTTGGCCATCTGCAGGTTACAACACAACTGCAGTCAAAAGAAGAAAAGAAAAAAGAAAAAAAAGTTGTTACTTCTGTGATAAGCCTTTATCTTTGACGTTATTTCCAGTAGCAGGGTTGGTAAGCTGGTTCTTAACAGTGGTGTCACACATCTCAACCAATTAAGACAGGAAATTTTCATAATATTTTTTTCTAAGTACTCTCTCATTAGGTTAATACTTGATTTCTTTAGATTATGGGACTTTGTGCTTTTAGTTTTGCATGCCATTTACTGAAAAAACAGGCCTATGTTTTCCTTTCTCAAATAATCTGTTGCATCAATGGAATTTATAATGTATCTGAAGTAGGAGTATCTTTTTCTTTCCTGGCAGCATTAAATGGTGAGTTGAGTGTCTTGTTTACAACTAGGAAATGGTTTTGTAAGACCAATGATATACAGCTTAAAGGAAAACTAATAGAATTTTACTGTTGCAATTGTGACAGCTCTGTGCTGCGTATTCAACTCTCTGCAGACACATAGTGGAAATCAGAAAACTCTTACCAAAACCGATGAAAGAACCATCAGCCAGCAACCTATTTACTTATTCAGTTTGGTAGAATAATGCACTTTCAAAACATTTCTTTAATATGTTAATGTAACTTTTTCAATTATGTTAATTCTCAGGTCTAGGAGCAACTTGGGAGTCTTTAATCAGCAGTAAATCAACGGATATAATAGTTCATGGTTTATCTGGAGTGTTGATGTATTTCAGCTGGTAGTTAGGGCTTCTGCCCAGAAAGGGAAGATCCACTGTTCGTTTGTCAGGCAAAGTTCAAGTCCAAATTAAGGAAAAAGCTCACATGAGCAAAGCGAGTTGATCTGGCTTGCTGAAGGGACTGGCAAATGTAGATTTTAGTAAGAGTTATGCTTTTTTATGTCTTTTTGAGGAATATTATTTATTTTCTGTTCTTATTCCCTTTACTGCCTTGGATCAGTGGAGAATGAGAAGCCCCGATGTGCTAAATCAACGAGATTTCACTGTCTTCACTGTTCTTCAGTGTCACTCCTGTTTTCCTCTTTCTGCAAACTTTTAATGTTTTTCCAATTTCACAGAGAATCAAAAAGTATCTACAGCATTTACACAAGGGAAAACAAGCGCAGAAAGAGGAATGGACAGTGCACGTTAGACTACGTAACTTTTTTGGGGCTCAGTACTACATACTGTCTACCATCAATTTCCTTTCAAAACTTGATTTAGAGAAATGACTTCTAGGAACAGTAGTTTCTCTAGGGAATTGTTTTGTACATATCATCTTTCTAAATAAATAGGATGCAGTGAATAGAGTCCTAAATGAAAAAGGCCAAATTTTCAACAATGGTGGATTAAGTTTTCTGCATGTTAGATACAGCTTTCATTGTGTTAGGGCAAGTTCTCCCATGTGACTGCTCTCACTCAAATATAGGGATGAAACCTGAAAGGGACAATCCCATGTATCATAACTATGATTGAAAGGCATAGCTGTTCCCTAGGTTCTTGGATGGTGGTACTGTTGCCTCTTCACTATCTTTTTGACTCCTTGCCTCCAAGTTATAGTCCCCCTCTCGTCTAAGACTTGTCCCCTGCATCAAGTGCTGGGGTTTGCACTCCTTTGCGCTTAACAACCTTTAATGATTTGGTAGGCTGAGGCCTACAAAACTTTATTTGCAGCCATTTTCCTTCTTTAATCTGTGGGTGCTATTATCTTCTGCTCTTTCCAACTCCTGTCCACAAGCCTTTCTTTTGGCACTTTCCCCAGCAAGTTGTGTCTCTCATTCCCTTCTCTGCTGCGTAGCTGGTTGGGTTTGTGCTTCCCACTGGGACTGTCCCTCTCACTTTCCCCATGCACACAATGGGAGCAGCAGCAAGGAAGGGAAGAACTGGGACAGCCAAGAGTGGACCAGCACAAACATGGGGCTGAATAAGAGATAATGAGGTCTGGAAAAGGGTGAGAGGAATGAAAAGCTGGGAGAAGTTTAAACACTGTGGAGACACAATAAACAGATACAAACTAAGCCTTTGTATTCTGAAAGTATTCAGTTTAATTTTAAAAATGTATTTTTTGTAAACTCTATCGCATCTTGAGCCAAGAGGCTTTAGACCACAAAAGCAAAACCAAAAAGTAATTAATCCAAATGGCTAAGTTGACACTGACCTCACACCTATCTGCACATGGACATACATGTGTTTATTGAACAGGACATAGTTACCCACAAGGTCTTGCTGAAAAATGCTTGGATGATGCTTTTTAGCAAGTAAAACAGCATGAGATGTAGTAATTGACTGCAGTGCCCTGAGAATGTTACAATAAAATGTACCAAAACACAAAAAATGTAACCACAATATCTTGAATAGCTAGCAACCAAAAAAGTACAAATTATTTCTAGATGGGATTAAAAATAAATTAATTGCAATACCTAGAAATTACATCCAGCAACTGCTTTTCTTTTTTTTATTTCTTCTTTTTTTTTTTTTTTTGTTTGGTTTTTGTTTCTTTTTTGTTTTAGTGAAAAAAATAAATAGAAAATTGCTAAATTTGCAGAGGTCACCAGAGAATGTTTTTTTTTTGCTCTTGCTGTTTGCTGTTAGGAATCCGGGAGGCATACTGGTTTACTGGCAGCAGTCTTGCTACATAGCTGAATGCCTTGTCTCTTGATCTCTTCACTGCAAAAATAGGATACAGAGTATTATCCCTTCCTGGATCATGTTTGGTGTCTGTCCCCTTCAATTTGTTATTATTATTTGACTTCTTAATATAGAGCAAAAGCTTCTATATGGTGGCTGTACAACAACTACTACCTATTAATGTTGCAACAATGCCTAGAAAATTTCCAGGATCCTGATATGCTATCGGGTGTGCAAATACTTAGGAAGAGTTAGTTTCTGTCTGGAAAATGTCAGAGTCTAAGGATAACACAAAAGATGATGAAGCATGATTACATTTTGGTCTAAGAAAAATGAGCCTGATTAACTCATTATGTTTGATTAACTGATGCTTTGCAGATGCAAATATAGCACAAGTTTAATTTTGATTTTAATTATCTCAACACTGGATGTATCTTGCAAGCACTTCATATCTCATGGTTTGTCAGTTGAGCCTTTGGTCCTTTTACAGTTGTACTTACAAATGCCTCACTCTAGAAATGTCATTCAGGAGGAATTTAGCTCCTCAAAGGAGGAGGAGTCCCATAAAGCTCCTGCATCTGTTTAATTTTCAAGCATTGCTTTCCTCTTTGGATTTTGTGCACATGAGAATTTTTGTAAGTGTATCCAAAAAAGTTTTTTTTATATATATATATATATGTATGATTTGGAGAATGCCTTCAAATCAGAGCCCTTACCTTCTGAACTGTGCTTGCAAAATTTCTACTAAGCTCATGCTACCCACTCATGCACACATTGGTCATGGCTGGCAAGAGCCAGGGGACAATGAGCCAGACTTGGAGCCAGTCGTCTCCACTTGGCATATTGCTGGCAGATGGCTTGTCACCACCTCCTGCCACAGTAGAGCTGTGTGTAGATGTTGGCACTGAGGTCATGAGATCTTCATGACAAATCTAAGGACTTGAAGCTTGTATGATGCTACAGAAATAGGGAAGAAAAACGGAAGCCATGTCTCTGCTTTTCCTACATCGGTAAAGCTCTGAGTGCATTTAGATTTTAATATGTTTTGAATATATTTACTTTGTTGTTTTTGTTTAGAGAGCTGAAAATAATTCTTTAGAAGTCTTTGACTTTCAGTCCTATGTCCTCGGCTGTGTTTCTGATAACACTAGGTTGAAAACAGCTTCTACAAGCTTCCTATCCATGGATGTGAAAGGCCCATGCAAAAGCCGAGATCAGAAGGATTTTTACTTTTTAAAACTTAATTTTGCCTACAAAATGAATATCCATCTCTTCTTTTTTGATCTAGTATAGGATCTGCAATGACTGTATGTATCCTCAAACTGTCACTCCTTTGGTATAATTTTCCCTTTTAGATTGAAGGGCAAATTTATTTTAACGGAAAATTTCATTGGAAAAAAGCAATTTTCCTATTGCAATGAAATGTGAAAATAGGTGAATTTGTGATACTCATTGCAGAATCCTTTGCTCTAGAATGTGCTACAGTAAAAAGTGTTAGAGAGAGATGGTGTAGAAGGATATGTATGGTCATACTAAATGACCAAAGCACAGCATTTTTCAAATACAATAATGAATTTTGTTCATCTTAGTTACAGTTTTCTTGGGATTGTCCCTGAGTCCATCTATGATTTATACATTTGTCTTCACACAAACGGAACTTGAGTTATGGAAATGAATGGATATAAACACACAGTGGGAACACGGAGTTCACTCGTTTAGCAGCTATTTTGTTCTTACTAAAGGAAAGACTGGCACTACAGTCTTTCTACAAAAAAGATTGCTACAAAAAAGAAAAAAAGTTTAAGAGTTGTTGGTTTTTTTTTCCCCCTCAAAGAGCATAAGCACACAGTTCAGCCCCTTGGGACTTTCCTAAAGCTAGGCTTTGATATGAATGAATTTTCATACGCACAGTAATGAATCTTGGAGACATGCATGTTGCACATGTGTATTGCAAATGGCACTGGTTTAGCGTTTTTAGCAGGAAGGGAAGGTGGACTGTTCTGCATATGCTTGGGAATGAGGTGTTGCTTCACTTTGCAATCCCTCGGCCTCATTCTCTGTGCATCATGTAAGTGTGAACCAGGCTGTGCATGCTTTTAAAAGCATACTTATCGGTCCAGTGAATGAGAGGACAGAGTTCAGTCCTACACGTTTTGGCAGCTCATGTTGAGTGAAGCAGTGACTTGCAGTCAGTGTGATCTCTTCCTTGCAAGCCTGAAATGCATGAAGTGGAGATCTCTTAAAAGGCATTGCAATCAGATTACGTTGCAGCAGGAAACTTTTATTCCTGGAATCTCATTCTTAACTAGAATGATACCAACGAAAGTATTGCATCTGATGGTGGAAAAGCTTCTTTGCTGTTTCTTTTGCACAGAACAGGGTAATTTCCAAAATTGTTTCTTTTCCTATGGGTTCATACAGAAAATGGTGGACCTATTCTTGACAACCTGCAAAGATACTAAAGCTAGCCATTTTACAGTAAAACCAGGTTCTCTGCAAGCGGGGGAGAGAACTACATATAAAACCACTAACAGAAATGCAAAATGCTAAGCTCAGCTAGTGTAGTTGGTGTTAGTAGAATTAATTTTCAAAAGTATCAGAAAGATTTAGATTTTGTCAAAAAAAAAAAAAAAGTGCTACCATCTTGTATTTATTGTTTTTGCTTTCATATTATTTTCTCCCCTCCTCTTAGTAATTATTTTTTCAGCAAAACTTTAGTATTTCATGAAGAACAGCCACGGTACTCTGGATGGCCAGTGTCAAGTATTCATATCAACTCAAAAGAAGCCATAGAAATCTAGATCTTGTGTTTGACTGGGGCTTGGGGTGTACCACATCAAACAGCTTAGGTTATTTTCTGAAGTTATTACTGATAATAGACTTTGGCTTGTCCAGGACACAGAGAATGAGCTTTGGTAGAAGTGCTGGGTGGATACTTACTTTTTTTTTTCTAATATCATCACCCTTTGATTCTTGAGGCAGGAGGGAAGAAGAGAGGAGATGTCAAATAGCCATTTCCTCTTCTAGAGGTGAACAAGACAATGCCATTCCTTACTGAAGAACAAGTAACAAATTGTGATTAAATAATTAATATATAGCTTTCACATAGAGAGAGACCATATGGTGAGTAACATGAAGAGATAATAATAATGGAGAAGCAGAAGGGAAGAAAAAGCTGGCCACTATCCTGTGTTTGCATCAGGGAAGAGGGTGAGCATTTTGCAGGCTAATGACAGTGGCACGGCTGGTGTGTTATCTGATGATAAATTCATGAGCATTTACAGAGATGAACAGCTCTGGAATGACTGTTCATCTCTATGTGAGAGGATTATCTCTAACTCCCTGGGATGATGGGAGCTACCATGTAAATGTTCCATGTATTTAGTGTAGTCTGAAGGTTTTACCAGGTGTGCCATTCTTAAATTTCAGTTTGTCATCCACTCAGGTAGTAATAATTATACCATCTGATCCACATAACCAACCACATCCCATAATGTATGAGCTGAACACTATGGGGCTTCCCAGTGAGACTGGAAGTCTTTCTTCCAGACCCTCTCAGTTGCTGTTACTCCCCCAAAAGCTTATTTTGCAATGTATAGTATTATTAATATTATTGTTATTATTAAGTAATGTGTATTATTTAAACCAAGGAGAGAGTGTGTGTGGGTCAGAACTGAAAAATGGAAGTCCTGGAAGCTGTGATAGGATCATGAAATCAGGAGGTTGCCATCCTCTCTCTGCACCTTCTCCAAGATGGAGCCAAGAGTTGATGTTGCCTCACGTCTTAACTTAGGAGCAATGAGGAAAACTGACTATCAAAAATTAGGCTTAAAAGTCTACTTTATATTTTGGTGGAGGGCCTAAACTGCTTAGTTGCATAAAATGTTTTTGTAATTGTTTGAATAAATACAGGGTTTTAAAAATGCTCTTCAGGAATGCTTGTAAACTTCTGTGCCTGGTTTTGTCCTGGTTGCTATCTTCCAGACATCCCACTCCTCGCCAAGGAAATGGCTTTTTAACAAGAAGAATCCTTTGGAAATAACTTTCTGAGGGGGTCCTTGCCACAGCAGCTGCAACAAATTGCAACTGAACTTCCGTCCAAATTGGTTTTTATTACTAAAAGGATAAGTGACCAAGTGAATACTATTATAGCTTTGCAACAATTCATTAAGTATCAAATTGTAGTGTGTGGTGTTGTCTAACCAGAAGATGAAGGTTTTCTCTATGGAGGGAAATTTCTCTCAGACTTTGTACCAGCATTTAAGCTGAGAGAGGCTGGTAAAGACTTGCCAGTCCCAAACTATCCTGTGGTTAGACTGACTTAGAGTTTTCCTTCCACTGAGACCTCGGTGCCAGGGTCAGGGCCTGGCTGGTAATGTCAGTGCAAGCAGAGTACAACCAGCACAAGGCAGCCTAAAAGAGAAGTCACAGCAGGCAGCCTAATGTGTGCTGATCCGCTCCCTGCTGTGTAAACAAGTCTCCGGGGGGCATTTTCTGAGCAAGTTGTTTTTGAGTAGCAGCATAGCTTCAGCATGGCTCAGATTATGCTAACTGTGAAGCATTTTTGGCATGATTTTCCAAGTAAGCACCAGGGAGTCCAGGGAGGTCAAGGAAGGATGGAGCAAAACCTTGAGATGGTACAGGCGGTGTTTGCCAGCTGCAAAGGAGTCACAGATCTGCTTGCCTGCCCCTCAGCCTCCCGGCTCTGACTTCAGGGCCAGCAGGGAGGATAAGGAAGACTCTGTCCTTTCATTTCTCTAGAAAAATTACTAAAATGGGAAAGAAGATGCACCTTTAATTACATGGGAAATAGGAAGTTCTAAGTTTTGGTATTGCACAAACATGTAAAATGTGCTAGATTGTGCAAAATTTTCTAAGGATTTCAGAGGTAGGAACTCAGGCTTTCTTAGCTTATGTGTTTGTCTATATGCATATTAATATCTTGGTTTAAGATATCCAACATATTAACATATAGACATGTTTTATCTAAACAGCAGTAGTAGACAGAGATAAATCATAAATTAAAAAGCTTTTTTTTTTTTTTTTTATTCTATATAAAATGTAAGAGGTTTTTATCTTTGGATTTCACTGGAAATGTGGAAGAAACAGCTGTCTGGAGCACTGAAGTGGGATGGTTATCACGTGGTTGGGAAAATGAGTTTGCAAGTCAGTTTCATGTTTAATTTTTCCCCACTTGCTTTCCTGATTTGTCAAACTAGGATGCATATATTTAGCCTTGTGCTTGACAGGGATTTTAGATGGCTTTGTTAAAAACATTTGTAAAACTTTCAAAGACCCTCATGCATGGAGATGGCTGATAGGCAGGAGATGTTAATTTGAAATGCAATGTCTGCTATTGGTGTGCTTCAATGAACCCAGATTATGGAGGGTTTAAATATTGGGCAACAAAGCTAGAGACCCTCCTCAGTCCCTGGGAAAGCAGCTTTCTACTGAACTTCATGGGTCAGGTTCTCTCCTTTCCCAGGCACGCTGGCCTTACTGTCCCTACTGTATGTTTTGGATTTGGGTTTGGTTTTGTTCATCACAGTTGCAAGGACAGTGCCTTTTCTTAAACACTGTCCTCTTAAGTGATCAATGAAGGATAGATAAGAGAGTCTTTATTACAGGCACACATGTGCATTGCAGGTGTGAGAGGAACTCTTGAACTGTTTATGGGTGCACAAAGCCCCATGAACAAAGAGGGCAGAAAAGAATGTTGTCATTTTAAGGAAAAATATGTTTTAAGGCCCTGTTAAAAATAAAGCCAAAGAGGAATAGCAAATGGGCTGCAGATTTTTTGTGTAATAGGGATTAGCACTGTGAAAATCTTTCATTTTTCTGCACTAGCTAGTTGAGATACCATTCAACACTTGACAGGGTATCCATTTTTAGGCTCTTGTCTCAGTGAGTTACCCACGAAATCCCCCTCCAATACAAACAAACAGATGAAGAGTAGGATAGCACTGTCTTAACTTCATTTTAAAGGTTTTACATTAATAGAATACAGTATATACATTGTACAAACAGGCATGAATAATGGTGTATGAGTTCCAGGTCTGGGGTGCAGTTTTCAGTTGTGCAGTTGTTGAATTTGGCAGGACTGAAGTCTATTTTACAGCTGAAGGGTCAGAATGGAAGGGTCAAGAATGGGAAAAACGAGAGAAAACTCATCATGTTCTATGACAGCCATGTGACGATATCTTCACTTATTCAGGAGCAGCTTTCAGGTCCAATAAGGTGACAGTTAAGTACCCAAAGAAGTAATGTAATTCACTCCCCGCCAGCACTGTTTCTCAGCAGATGTATCAAAAAAACATGGCCCCAGATGCAAGTTCTTGCTGCCCATAAATGCCACACTTTGGCTCCTTACTCTGCAAAATGCACTGCATCATTGCCCATCTTACCCAGGAGGTGCCACAAACATCTGCACAGAAAGCCATCTCAAAGGCTGGGCACAGTTTATAGATAGGATGAATCTGAAGGATTTTTATGTACCTAATTCCCTGAAAGTTTTCATTGGGAATCAGGTTTTGCATGCCTTTAGGGAGCGGGATCATGGCCTTTTCCATGCAGGATTGAAATTCAGCTCAGAGGAAATCATCCAGCTGAGACTCCCTTGATGGAAAGCAAGCTCAGGGAGAAGCAGCTCTCTTGTCTTTCATCACCTATGTAAGAGAATCTGAATTTGCTCATCAGAATAATTTGTTATAATTATTATTACAGAAAAGGTTAAATCAGAATAATTTATGTTGTTCCCTCAACAATTAAATAATGATATGAAAGATTAGCAACGGATCTGTATCTAATATACCAGACACAGTACCTCCGGCCCTTCTCTACGGATTTCAGTCTCCATTCAGAGTAACCCTTTTGTTAAAGCAGGGTGATTTTTTTCAGTGTAAAACTGGACAAGGATGCAGAGATTTTGCAAGCAGAGCCTAGTGTTTCTCTTTAATGAGCCTCTTCCTGACTCACCCTATGTAGAGCAGTTGACACATCATGTGTTGTGCAGCTGGGGTGGCTACCCTGGCACATTTATCTGACACATGAATATATTGACTTTGGCCTTTTGGAAGCACCGGACCCATGCTGTTCTTCAGAGATATGTCTAAGTCGTTTCCCAGATACCATGGATATAGCGGTGTTAGGAGCAAAAATTTGATTTTCTCTCTTTTCCAGGTTTGACCTCCAGTGTTCTTTCTGGCTGTTGGTCAGTATTTCAGTCTAAAGTTGTAGAGCTTGTGTGTGTTTGAGTTTTTTTGTTTTGGGTTTTTGAGAGGTTTTGATTTGGGAGAGTTTGGCTTTTTGTTGTTATTGTTTTGTGGTGGTTTATTTTGAGATGCAGCACTTTAAATTTGAGTTTTACCTCTTGACTGAAGGGCAGAACAATTTCAGCTGGAGGGCTTGAAGGGCTGCTCTGGTGGCACAGGGCTGAATATCATGACCAGACAAGACCAGCCATAAACATGGTTTGTGTGCTGTTGGTAGGACAACACATGTCTCTGTTACTGCAGGATGTGGAGCTCTGTTGTTAGTGACTTCACTGGAAGTCTTTGTGCTTGTCTGCCGGGAAACTTTTGACCGCTTGTTAGTAAAATTTCACACTGTTCTCACTTTTGATCCCCTTCTGTCCTAAATGACCCTATTGGCAGGAAATTGAGTTAACCAGCAGCTACTACAAAACATTTTGTGAACATTTGCTTCTTCTAAAATTTATTTTCACAATATGTTTCACCTGAATATTTTCCAGAACAAAAACCTCAAATGTTCTGCTGTCCTGATAACACGTGCAAGGCTGAGGCTTTCCTCTTCCTTCCAGCCTGCCTCACAAAACACTCTCTTAATACTCAGCCTTAATTGTATTTGTATAGATAATAATAAGATTAATGTTTCAACAGAACACTGTCTTATCAGGCTAATGACAGATCAAAATCAAAAGACACCATTTCTGGCAAGTGATTTATCACTGCTCTTCAAACACTTGTGGGAATGGGGCTATACCTCAAGCACAAAAACTTTAAAGAAAATTAATTGCCAAGCAATAACTCATTTCATAACTGATTACAATAACTAAGAACCGATCAGTAGACAGGAAAAAATAATCAAGAGTAGATGGACAGCTTTCACAACACAGAGAGGCTATAAACAAAGTTTTACACAAATCTTTTAGAGACTGGTGCTGTTCAACTTATTGGTAAATTTTCTGGAAAATGGAAGATTAGCAAGGCACAGAAGTTTTTATTGAAATGTATTCAGAAGGGTAAGAACTTAAATGGACCACAAAGAGTTGCAGTGAATTTCAGTATACTGAGCATCTGAGAAATAAAACCCACAGGTAAAGTTCCATTTCTATAGATATAACGCAATATTACAGTGGCATAATGTGACAGCAGCTAGGCACATACAGCAATACTTCCTAAATTAGAGGCACTTTAGCTA
>VZTM01024675.1:361-15400 GCA_013400555.1 Jacana jacana | reverse complement strand
TGAATTATATGAGCAAAGCTAATCTTTTCGTAGGTATATTCCAAAAGGCTGCTGTGATAGGAGACCTTTAGCATGGACTGAACCAGCAGCAACAGCCACAGTCTACAAGAATGAGTCCTCTGATTTGTCTCTATATCTGTCTTTTTGTTCTTCAAGGTATCTTGAAGCTGAAAATATGACATAAGAAATGAATGAGTATTCCATGGATAAAAGTCACAGGGGGGTAGAACTGGGTCTGTCTGGATTCTCAGACACCTAAAACCGAAGATAGCAAAAAGCATCAGAAGGAAATTAATCGAATGAATCAAATGCCTTTTGTCTTCCTTTCTCTGCGCACAATCGGACTTGATTTCAGATAGCTCCTTCCTTTTGTCAGTAAGATCAAGGCTACGTGCCTGACTACAGCTATCAAAACCCCACCTTATTATAAACTTTCAACACTCAGGGTATTACCTTAGCATTTCATCTTCAGGTGGTAATATTGCATCAACACAATAATAAATACTCTGAGGAAGAAGTGTAATGGATACTCACCTTCTAAAAAAGGTCACTGGGAGTACTTTTATAGTGAAAACAATTAACTCCTCTAGTTGGGAATCCCAAACAGGTGAGGAAGGCGACAGGACTAACCCAGGTGGTGGTGTTCAATGTCCTCTCGTTACTGATTGTTCCAATGAATCAGTGCACTACAGAATTTAGAAGCCTAGAGGTGTGTGCTGCACTGCTGGATTTTGAAGCTGCTGGTATTTGAAGAGGACTCAGTGGGTCCATGGCTGGCAGAGGGGTTCATGGACAAAGCTGGGTATCAGGCAGATTACTTTAGGTTTTACAGTGCAGTAAGCAATGACCTGCCTGAAGTCAGCGTGTTCAACTTAAATTCTCCTTGTTCTGAAAAGAAAAAAAAAAAACAACAACAAACCATTGATGCCTCTGAGTAAGTTGGGATCTAGCTGATATTAACAACTTTTGGGGGATGTCATTAACTCTTTGTCAGAGGGAACTGAATCTGCAGCTCTCACTTCTGTGAATCTTGTGGCAATTAGGCTCTCTGTAATGAAGCCCTGATCTCATTTCACCAGTTGTTTGTTCGTTTGTTTTTAATGGAAACAGATGCTGTGTGTGTCTGATGAAGAACCTTATCCTGAAAGCATGCACTCATTGGTACTGAAAGCATCTACTTAAATTTCCTGGTGGAAGGGTGGCTGTGGAACTGTAATTTTGCACTTTAACCTCTATTAACAGGGGAAACCCTTTATCTATCCATGCTAAAATGTGGGTCCTTTTTGGCCATGGAAATAAGTCGAAGTTGCTGCTTTTGAGAGAACGTTAGGATTAAAAACTAATGCTATGCCTGTCCAGGTGGCCATCACTAGGATTATATCTTTTATTTAGGTCCCCTGGATATCATTGTGATTACCTTTGGTTCTTCTCAGCACTTTGCACAGAGTGAATATTTTTAAAACCTGTTTCAAAGATTATGAGGATTTGAGACGTGTGAGGGTTATCGTTTATTTTGTCACAAAATAAAACCTTTGTACTGCATTCAGTTAGTGGGCAAATCAGATAATTTTCATTTTACGGATCACTTTTTCAGGGAGGTGTAAGGTATACTGAAGCCATCCAAATGCCTGTCTTCTATTTGCAGAAGTAAAAGCTGGAGGGAAGACTGGGCTATGTATCTGAACAGGAATTGGTATAGTAGTTTTGCTATCTTAGAAGGAATTCCCCAAACGTCTTTCGGTTTCTAGCTCCCTTCAGAAAAAAAAAATGAAGAGTTCTCTCAAAATCCCTTCCAGTCTCTACTAATTACTGTCTGCTAGATTGAGTGTGAAATATGTTGGACACACATTACTGCTATATTCATATAATATTGAGGTAGGGGATTTTTTTATTTTTCTCATAAATAGTGTCATTTCTAAATTGAAATTTGACCCAAGGGGAGGGAGGAAGCCTAGCATGAAACACTACTACACCATTTCTGATGCACACTTCTTGTCAGACCTCTTTTAACACAGAAGAGCTAGAATGCAATGAATCAGTTTAGATACCAGAGAACTTGATTGGGATGCTCAATTTTATTATAATAGCCTAATCTAAAACACTCAGTCCTTTTCAGCTCTTCTGTTCTCTTCCAAAATTGTTCCTAACAAGAACAATCTTTAAAAATGGAGCATTTGAGACAAGTTAATGATGCTATAGCTACTCAAGATAACCATTGTCTAAGAGTAGCATTTGCTGCCTAAGCAGAAGGCTGGAAACAGTGAATAGTATCTGAGTTGTTCTCTACCAGCTTGGGGGGACTCGAGCCATTAGAAGAACTGTGCAGTCAGACAAAACCCCAGGCTTAAAGAAAAAACTCTCATAACTTCATTGTAAAAAGAAATGCAAAGTGCAAGAGAGGTTAAGCTAGCTTGAAAGTTCACCTCTGCTTACGTGTTGCACCAAGTAAAAATCCTGGAATTGTGGAGTTTGCTTATTTGTGCTTAGTATTACTTTCAACATTATTTATTTTATTATTTTTTCTTCTTATTATTATCTAATATTATTCTGTTATTATTTTTATCAGTGCTTATCCTACTGTTTGTTCAAAGACAGTCTCATTACACCACTTCCCTCATCCTCTATCCAAATATCCAAAATTTTCATGCAATTAAATGCTTGCCCTTAAGTTACCAGCTGTGGTGATATGGTACTGTACTGAAATATGCATCCTGCATAACTTGATGTGAAAGTTTGATTTGCCCTATTGATAAATTCAATTTCAGTGTTCGGTGTGACCATTAGCAATTTCTCTGTAATTATGTGAAAAGATAAAATAACATGAGAAAAGGAGACAGTTTCAGACTTTGAACTTAGTATCTCAAGGGAGGTTTGTGCGTGAAATGGAACTGCTGAAAACAAGATTTCACTACTGAGCTGGACAGAAAAATGAAAATGTGTTTTCCCCAGTTCATTTCTGTTCTTTGTCAACACTGTAATCACTTCAATATGTAACTGCATCTTGTGTTCTTCTTGGCAATGAAGGGGAATACATGAGGAGAATAGGGGTAAATAGTTTTTTCTTTCTAAAGACACCGCAAACCCTTCCCTCCTAAAGACCCCAAAATTTCCATTGTGGACAGAGTAGCCTGAACTAGAGGAAGCAAATGTCAACTTAGACCATGATATTCCTCTTCCAGTAGATCACCTAAGCCAATTCCAGCCCACCAACAAAAAGGGCATCCATGAGATGTCCTTTGGCATGACTTTCCCCCCAATCTTTACTTATTGCCAGGTCTCGCTCCTGCTTTGGGAAAAGAAGCAGCTGTATTGAAATATCTTTGCAAGCCTCTTCCATCCTGGCAAAGAGGCATGGTTGGCTCCATTAGTGATAAACATTAGAACACTGTGTGCTTTTTACTTCAGAAGCTATTGGCCTTGAAGATTGTGTGTGTATTTCTAATCAATTAAGAAAAATCAGGAAAAGCAGTATATGTTGCATGCAGAGATGACGTCATGTAAGTAACTGTGTCTTTTATTTACTAGGGCATTTGTAATACACTTACAAAGCCATAAAACTTGCTCCTATTTATCATTCCCTGCTAAATTAGTCTGTGCAAATGAAGCTATGGGGAGGTGGAGCAATGTGGTGGACAGGGAAGAATCTAGCTAAAAGTGACTTCTCAAGGGGAAAAAAAAAAAAAAAAAAAGCAACACTCTTCACTGCTAACAAGGCTGAAATTTAATTTTTTCTTAATGGTGAGTCAAATGGGAATGTACAAGTAAAGCACAGCTTTATTTGCAGTGGGGCACAGCACCACAAATGGCAAATCAGCCTCCTGGAAGAGCTGGCACTGGGAACAATCAGATTGGTGACTGGGAGAAAGCATCAAATAAAAATAACATTGCGAGCAGTAGATGACCTTAATAAAAGCATATGCACTGATAAGAAAAGCTAAGTCTTCTGCTTTGTATTGTACTACTGCTGGCAAACTGTTCCTGACCCCCTGCTAAGTGAGTGTTGCTGCCTGGTGTTATACACCCTGCGGAGGAGACCCCTGCGGCCAGGTTAAAAGGACAGACGGTTACGTTAAACTCCACAACACCTCCTCTGTACCCATCACGGGCAATGAGCGACAGGACAAGAGGGAATGGCTGCAAGCTGCAGCAGGGTAGGTTTAGGCTGGATATTAGGAAAAAAATTTTCACGGAGAGAGTGGTCAGTCAGTGGAATCAGCTGCCCAGGGAGGTGGTGGAGTCACCCTCCCTGACTGTGTTTAAGAGCAGATTAGATGTGGTGTTGAGGGATCTAGTGTAGGGGAGAACTTGTAGAGTAGGGCTGATGGTTGTGTTGCCGAATTATATAAGAATTAGAAGTAGTTAGGCTAAGGGTTTAGGGACTAATGTGAACTTTGAACCATAAAGATAGAAGTACCAGTTGCTAATTGAAACAAAGTATAATAAATAACAAATGGCGCGAATGTTGCAGCCAATCACAGAAAAGATGGCGCGAATGTTGCAGCCAATTACAGAAAAGATGGCGCGAATGTTGCAGCCAATCACAGAAAAGATGGCGTGAAAGTTGCAGCCAATCACAAAGGAGCTTGTGCGCGTGAAGAGCTTGTAACTATATAAAAACCCCTGTAACTTTCTGTAATTCGACCCTGACTTTGGACATTAGTCCTCAGGTTCCAGGGCCCTCAATAAAGCTCCGCATAAACGACTTCGGTTGTTTGTGTCTTCCTGGAACGGGCAGCAGTTGGACTTGATGATCCCAGGGGTCTCTTCCAACCTAAATGATTCTATGATTCTATGATTTTGTGTTCTTAAATCAGACCACAGATTGTCTCCTGATTTGAATGAAGAATGGTTTCCTCCCTCCTGGGATGCAAGCACTAACATTTTCTAGCAACATCATTGTCAGGGTATAGGACTACTTTCTTCTGTCTTTATATTGTGTTGTCTGACCTTTCACTGACATGCCAGTATAATTAATGATGCATAATTACATCCTACTGCTGACAAAAAGCTGCAGTGTTGTTTTCTTTTGTTAGTCAGGGCCAGTTATCTGTAAAGTCACTCTTTTGAATTCTCAGTATTCAATAATCACCTATGTATGTAAAAAAACCTACAACAAAACCCAACAAAACTGATACACACATAGACACACCTCTACCCCTATTTCATCAAAAGATTGACTTCCTCCACCTATGGTTGTGTGCACACACAGAAGAGTGTGTTTTGTGTCACCTGTTTTCCTTAAGTGAGTGTTGATTAACAAACGCTCACTAAAGTACTCTATCTAAAGTCTTCCTACATAAACCCTCCATAAAGTTGAGATTCAAACTTTACCACTTGGTTAGTTCCTCCTTATAATTAAGATATTTTTCAGTGAGGGCAAAGCATGCAAGTAGTGCTTGGGCTGTGTGTGCTGTGATGCTATAGGACCTGCAAATTAGAAGGGCCTACTGAAGGTCAGGAGCATGAGGGAAGCAGAGCAACCTCCAGAGCTGCTCTCTGGACAGCAGACCTCCAGATCTACCTGTCCTTCTGTGCTACTACTGATTCTTATTTTTGGTGGAAACATAAATATCTTATGGATGTCAAGATTTGACTTGATCTTTGCTAAGACACATCAAACCTGTCTAATCAAGAGATAGCACATTCTTTTCTAAAAAGCTTGATGTAAGATGAGGAAAATATATTCTTTTCATCATCCAGTTTGCTTGTAAACTCTGTAATCCTTGACTTTCAGAGTTGGTTTCATTTTCATCCAAATGTTAAAAAACCCCAATAACTAACCCTCAAACTTTTATTTAAGTGGGTAGATAATTGTGAATAATGATGTTGATATAATTTTTAGCTGTACATCTGTATAAGAATTGGTAGCTTTCTCCCTTTAAAACCAGCATTTGTCTTCAGTCATTTCAGTGTTATCTGTTTGAAGATAAACAGCTGAAAAGAAAAAGCTACAGATAAAGAAAAGCTTGGACTTCCATAAAGTTGGATGTTATTAGAGGTGAATGCTATTTTATAAGAGGTCTTAAAAAAATTCTCTATGCTGTACTCTGCACAGGGCAAAGCATTGAACCCCTTAAAAAAAAAAAAGTACAGCTGCAGAAATGTTAGACCTTAATGAAAGTGCTGGAAATCTCTGACTGACACTTGCAAGATTATTGCAGATGTGCTAATCTTTTACAGTCACTGTCAGTCAGTCTGTGACCTACTCAGATGCTAAGCAGAGTAATGAACACAACTGAACATTCATTCTTGAGATGAATACAGTAAATTGAGGAGCGGGATGTGATCTAGTGAGTGAATGTGGTATTTTTGTCCTTCTCAAATAAAATTGAGCAATATAATCTGACTACAAGTAAGATCTATATCCCTATTCTCACAATAGCAGATGAACACATAAAAGCTTTTTATGGCTAGTACAGTTAATCGGACTATTCTAAAAGTCTTTATATCAATCAACAGGCAAGTTTGTCCCTTGGCTATGTAATACGTGGTGCAAAACCCAAGTCAGAGTACCTGGCCTCTGTAAAACATTTGCAGGCTCCTCAACTACTGAAAAAAGGCTTAATAGAAGCTCATTTAACCAACAGAGCACTGGAGTGTTTAAATTACTTGGTGCTCATCAAATGGGAGCAGTAGTAGGATTCCCACTGTCAGCCTGGTTGCAAAACTTTAACTTGTGTGCTTTCCCTCCTTTCTTCTTCCTCTACCTCTCCAACACTGGGATGGCTCTAGCAGAGCACATGCTCTTGCGAGTCATGGTATGAGTACAGAGAGAGGAGGAGTGTCTGGCAATTCGGTAATACCAACTGTGCAAATAATGCCACTTTCCTCTGTGGTGCTATGACACCTCATGAAAAAGTAATCAAAGCCTCTTCCTACTGCAGCTCTTAAACAAATCTGACAATAGGCAAATGTCCCATTGCAGAAAATGCTAGAGTCAAAGCAGGACCCTGGAGCAGGTCAATTATTTCAATTATCTGGAATTTGTGATGAAAAACAGCAGCAGCTTTCAGGAAATACACGCAAGTCTGGCAATTGCTTGATCAATTATGGCAGTCACTGCCAAATATCATGTCCCATCAGGTTTTTCCAAAGGGAAAGCTTGGAACAGGTGGATTATTTTAGGTACCTATGCTCCAGCACAGGCGTGCAACACAATTCTCAGGAGATGTAGCAGGCCACCAATTGCTTGATTAAGTATGACATCACTGGCAAATATCACAAGGCAGTAAGTAATCGCAGTATAGGCAGAAAGAGAGTACATAGAACAGATGGATTGTTTCAATTATTTGGGCCCTTTGATGAATCGCAACTTCAACTGCCATCAGCAGATCCTGTGGCAGGCAAGTAATAACTGCATTGCTATGACATCATTTTAAAATCTGGTGTGGCTTAAGTATTTCAACAGCTGTAAAGCTTTGATTTGTCTTAGCATTGACTTGACCCACAGCTAGCTTCGTGCTGAGAACTGAACACTGAGAAAATTGTTTGTGAGTGCTTCCAAGCACTTCATGGTATTTCACCACTGCAGGGAAAACATTGAACCAACACCAAGCTTGCTGCTGGTACATTATTGTTGTGTATGTATTGCATTTTTCAGAAGGAGTCAGCAGGGGAAAGCTGAGGTCAGGTGCCAGGACAGAAAGCAATAGCTTAGGTCTGTTTATGAATAAATTTAGGAAGGCTTGAACCATCCAGAAAATGATCCCTATTTGCTTAATATACTAGGTCCAAGAACTGTTAGGTCAATTTTTCCTAACTGATTTCAGGCCTAAGTGCACACTCACTTGTTTTGCCTTCAGTCTTACTCCAGGCTGGAGCTGACACAATCTATCTTAATTTCTTTTTTTTTTACATTTGTCTTGATGTTGAAACAAGCTTATGATGTTTGCTTTTACAAGAAGATACATAGTACCTTGAATCACTATCCCCTTTCAGGTAGAATTTGTTTATTGACTCTGATGCACAGAAATCTAGTTTACACATAAAAAGCTAAAGAACAGAGAACACTAAAGAATTAATAAACTTTTGAAGCCTGGAGTTATTTTTTACAAGCCAAATCCCATCTCGGTTTTATCAGAGTTAAAGTTGGAGATCTACTTTGGTCAAGCCTTGAAGGCAGAAGAGAGAGTCAATAAGGAAGCATCTGTTTTCTGTTTGAGGTAATATGTCTTGTTAACATCTTTCAAAAAGTTAATGTTATAAAGTATTTGATTTCTTAATCCTTCAGTGTCTTTAAATTCACCTCAGCACAGAATTTATGGAGAAATATTTCCTCAAAGTGATTACCCCAATTATGGAAATGTAGCCTGGTTATGGCAGGATGTGTGTGAGTATCACTTATGTTAGAAGACGGATGTAGAAGAGTTTTTAGGGAAAGCGTTAATCCTTTCTACTCTTGCAATGAAAAACTGGATAGGAACATAAAAGAATCTGTAGTAATTCTAGAAAAATATAAACCACAGCAATTAAAGCTGTTGTGGAGGCTGAGTGGCATTACAAAGCCCCAAAACTCAACCCCTTTTCCTTCCCCATCATATTGCTTTGAGTTAATTAAGAAGGCGTATTGATTACATTCCATGCAAGGAAAAAGTAATCCTTATTAGTATCCTTTATCTAACCTGTCCATTTCCCATTACGAGGGAAACCGCTTCTAATTTGAGATCAAGAAATTACTTTTGATGGGAACAAGTCTTTCAAACTGATGAGAAAATTTGAGCTTTGCTCCATTTGCTACTGGTTTGAAATCTGCAAAATACCAAATACTTGTCTCTTCTGGTCATTTCCATCCAAAATTGAATAGCAGTTACTGAGACAACACTGATGCCTGTTTTGACAATTTGAGTGTAATGAGTGACACTTTAATGACATTTGTGTGGTGACTGCTTGAGATTAGTTTTCTCTTCCCCCCCCGCCCCTCCATTTCCTTCATATTATGACCATACATTATGTAGTTTTAACTCAAAATAGTTCAAAATTGGATGTGGACTTAAGCTGTTGTTATACACTCAGCTCTTCTATTCAGATCAGGTTTTTGTGTGTTTCTGTGAGTCTGAATGCTAATAGTGGCACAGCTAGCTTAAAAATCGTAAGGCTTTAAAATATTAGAGTTGAATTATACCATTCCTCACTTGTAATTCACTAAGTTAAGACAGGATTATGCTTAATGCATTTCTGGTAACCATCAAAACTTGAGATTTTCTTTTAAGAGAGATTTCTTATGGAATTCCTTCAGAAGTTGCAGATTTAATGGTATTAAACTTAATTATTTCAAGTATTGTAATAAAATAATGAGAACTGACAGCAATGCTAGTCAAGAGAAGGTTTTGTGTTTTGTTTTTATTTACGTATTTTTCAGATAATGCTAATGATCAATTCTCCAATTTAGTCTTATAATACTATTGGAACAAGGCAGGATTGGCTGCTTATTCTAGAAACAGTTTATGTAACCCAGTTGTTCCACTGGATGGTGCAATAGCAAAAGCTTGGTAACATACCAAAACCAAAAAAAGTTGCCATGGTTTTAGGTGAGAAATGGTGTGACAAGTTCAAAATAGAAGCAAAGAACTGGAGGTGACTGTGGGACAACAGGCTGAAAAGGGGGCAGAGACCCAACACCAATGGAGAGACTCTGGAGCCCAAAATAGAGTTGTGAATTACGCAAAGGGAGAAAGGCAAAGACTAAAATCATAAAGGGGTTTGTGGAACTGAAAAGAATGGTAGCAGGAAGAGGCTAACTGAAGAAAAGGAGATGTTTGGGCAGAATAAATAAAAGAAGAACTGAAAAGGTAGCTCAGGGAAAATATAAAAAAAGGCAAAGAAAGGATCAGAAAACTTCAGCTACATAAGAAAAGTGTTGGAGCAAGAGTTAAGCAAGCTATATGATGTGGAATACTGATGGGTGGGTTAGAGAAAGGCATTGGTTTTGAAAGCAGTATTAGCTGATGCTTTAGGCAATCACAAGTTGCAATTATAGGGGTGGGTTTTTTTCACTTTGTGTTGTAAACTGTTCTGTAGCATCATCGTATACTGTAAAATACCAGTCTTGTTTCCTAAAAGAGGGAACTCTGTTTCTCTTTACTCTAGTAAAGCAATTTAAGTGGATACAGGGCCTCCTCATTCTAGAGTTGTACATACAAAATACATTGTTGTACTGTAGTATACAGGTAGGGTCTTGTATGATAATGTTTATGCTTTTAAAAATATTGTCCAGGGAGAGTTATTTTTGGGCTTTGGGTTGGGGTGTTTTGGGTTTTTTTGTTTTGTTTTTTTTAAACTGCTGTTGGCACAAGGGAAAAATACCGTGTTTGTGTATGTGGTTTTCCAGAACTTCCATTTAATTTTGGAAACCTTTCTCTAAAGAGTTGACCAAACACTTAAACTATAGCGGGATAAGCGTTTCAATGTGCTGTGGTTTTAATTGAAATATCTCTGAATCATTTACCGGTTTGCACCTTTGACACAATACTGTCATACAGCGGTCCTAGAGATAAAACTATTGAAGATTATATTTGAAGGAATGAAGATAGTTTTTATTGGTGTTCTTTTAGGATCGACCACAAGGACTGAATAATGCTCCCAAAGAAATACATTTGGATGAAGATGACTGAACATGCAGATCCAAAGGCCTTTTAGGATATGGTGATATGGTGAACCTTTGGCCTTGGATGAAGAATGTTCTTGGATGAAAGAACTCCAGCTGAAATACTTTGTCTTTGCCTTTTGCCTTGAGAATTGCAAAGATATGAAAGACATAAAGGAAACAAAGATTTGCAGCTGAATTCTTGCAGGGTGCAGTTACAGTGGCTGACACTGACGCTGGCACACAGCCAGTCTGCTTCATTACTGTGGAATGTCACATGCTTGTCCCCCTTACTGGGCTCTCATGGCCCCCCAAAAGCCTCCCAAGTTTTTGGGCTGGGTTTTTTGTTGTTCTGCTTTCTATTTGCAAATTAGCAAAATTTAATTGCATACTTTGTGTAGTGAAGCTAGCACGTCTGGGATTTTTGTATATCATATGAAGCTAGAAAGGTGAATGCAGAAAATACTTATTATGCTTGGTCTGTCAGATAATATCATGCTTCTACCCACAGCTGAACAGGTAGTTAAGTAATAATCTTTTGTTTTTCTTCATGGTTAATGACTTGCCAAAGTTTAAAATGACAAGAGTTCACTACCAGAGTCAATGAACTGACATTCACAATACGGTCAGCTGTGGCTACCTGGGCATTTGAATGAATTTCTTACATTGAACTATGTTAAGTCAATAGGAAGACAGTGACTCTTTAAGTTCCCTCACTAATTATTCCATATACTTGAAACCTGATTATATGTTTAACTATGTCACTTCTTGAAGTGTCCTTATTATCACTTCATAATAAAATACAGCTCTGCTAGACTGATTATGTTTAATATCTTGGGATATAATTTGAACCACAGGCGTCATAGAACAGTGTTTGCTAAGGTTGACCTTCAAAGCATGTCTATATACAGACACATTACCTAAAAAGTTAGTTAACCAAGTAATTCTGTCAAAAAACAATGACTACATACGGAGTAATGCTGTACCAAAGTTAAAGGGCTTACTTTGCCTTTGTCTCTCCTGAAAGCAATCCATATGGAGAGAGTTTTAGTGATTTTTTTTTTCACTGTCCTGGGTAGAATTCTGTAATTCTTCTGTTTTTGTACCAAATCCCACACCATAGTACTTTTTGTGCCATCTGGGGTTGTTAGTAAGTCTGGTAGAATTCAGGCAGTTACAGTATCTCCAGTCTAAAATATGACTGTTAGCACATTTAGTCACCAGACAGACTGAAAGGACAGACCTGACCAGAAGCTATTTGATGGAAAAATGCATCTTCCACCAGGGTAGCCTAGGTGAGCCTTGCCTTATCAGATGAGGAAATACTAGTTTACTTCTCCTAAGTGCCCTCTGCAACTTCTTAAGAAAGTTTTTCTTCAACAGCTGTTTCTTCTTGCTGTCCCACCCTATCTAGCTTTACAAGCACAGTTTTTTTTGCCAAGAAGTAGACTTTTCTGAATGATTATGTGGACACTGTCTCTTAAAAATCCTCTAGCTTTTAATCCGAAGAACTAGGAGTCAATAGCCCATCTTCAGTCAGTGATTTTGCTTGCTTGTCTGTTCTCCTCACATCTCCCTCTGCCTTTTCCTCTCCGCACTCTTCTATGGCCTTAACTGATCAAAAAATTTGTGCATGACTATTGGAAGTGTCAGTTACTGCAGGGTCTCTGTGCTGGGCTGATTAATATAAAATAATTCATATTGAGTACATATGTATATGTTTGTGTGTGCAAGATGTTATTATAACCTCCTACCATTCCCTAAATATGCATTGAGACTATTGGAATGTATGTATACGTGAAGAAGGCTATGGGTAGAACTACATATATCTAGATGCTGGACAGTTGAACTCCATTGTTTCCTATTGATTATTAATGTACTGATGCTGTTTTGTTACTGCCTTAATAAAAAAAACTTTTTCCAATGCTTTGCTACTGCGTAGTGTGTATGGAAAAGAGGAGTGGGGCCTTTCTCTGATAGGAGACAAAAAGCCAAAAGATACGTCTGGTTTGACTTAAGTGACATGGTTTTACAGTGATCGTGCCCTGGAGCAAGTCAAGTCAGTCATGGGTTAATTTGGAATAGCTGTGTGACTTAATTTTTCCTCTCCTTTGGCCACTGTGAAAATTGACGAGCATTTCTGATTTTACATGCTTCTGCCTGTCAGATAATAGTTTTGTGTGGTTGTGCAGCCCTCTGTAAGATTGAGGCTACATCTATTTCTGGGTCACCAAGGGAGTATTTGTTCCCTTTGGAGTATTTACAGAGCCATTTTGTTTTCCATGTGATTGTTCCAGATGCTTTGCTGAAGATCTAAACCAGCAAACTTTTCTGGTTAGGTATGTAGCTTGCAGTCCAGCTTAGTGCTTTGCTTTTCTGGTGCTAGAGCTACCATGGTCTATTGAAGATCTGTTGCTGCTCCCAAGGATTGAATAACAGAATCAGGATTAGACCATAAGATGTTTCCTTTTTCTTACGTTTTCCAGGAATTCCCCTTACTCATTTTTTTTACCCTTTGTTAAGCGTCAGTAGTACTTCTTCATTGGCAAATCTTCATTGCTCCCCAGTGGGGAAAATATTGTGTGTACTCATCTCTTTAGTCACCAGTGTGGCTTCTTGTAACTTTGATAGAAATTGCCATGCTTATTTACTAAGATACTAATCAAAAGCACTGTAAATCTATGGCACAATTTTAAAGAAACTTTAGAGGGAGAATTTCTTGTTTTAAAGCTGTATGTGAGGATTTCCCCTTATAATTCCCTTTTGTGCAGGTGCTTAGAAGTTCTTTACTTCAGTCACCTTTGATAGGTCTGTCTTAACACAGAAAGGACATGGGAAACAACATCTACCAAGTCATTGTTTTGTTGTTGGTTTTTGTTTTGGTTTTGGTTTGTTGTTTTTTTTTTCTTGGGGGGCAGGAATGTATCTCCCTTTTATCTTCCATTAAATCTGAACCACTGTGCTTGATTCTTGGTTTGAAGGTCGAAGAAATCTACTTTGTATTTAAATTGAGACCTGAATTCATCTTTTGTTGAAAATATTGAGGCAACATTAAATTCATATGGGGGCATTCTTTTCATTTCTGTTTGCTTTTTGTTGTCAAAAGTGTAAGGGGTGACATATCTACTACACACAGAGTAGATGCTTGGTATTGGGGATTCATTTATCATGAGGACACAACATAACAAGATCCTAAGGCTGAGCCTGAAAGTCAGAATCTGATCAGGAAAGATGATGCACATTTTCAGAAGGCAAAGTATTTTATTATTGGAATGCATCATTCAGGGAATATGATAGATTTTCCATTAGTGGAAATCTTTGATCAAAACTGCATATCTGTCTAAAAGAAGAGCTGCCTCAAGAGCGAAAAGCTAAACCTGATGCAAGAATTATTGAATGAGGGAGTTCTGCCCTTCTTTTACATAGGGTGAGTCAGATATGGGTACCATAATGCCACAAATAGTAGCAGTTATTGTGGAAAAGTGAGATTAGACTTTTACAATATATGTAGCGCTTGGGGGAAATTATTAAAATGGAGCCCGAAGAACTGCACCTCCTGCTGCTGGCATCAGAGAACGTGTATGATAAATCTTATAGATGACTTTGCACAGGCACAAGGTTACCTATAACAACCTCAGAAATGCCTGTTGAGGCAGATGGGTGCTTTCATGTGGGCAGGATACTGTTAGGGGAAAAAAAAAGTTGCATCAGCTTTTAGCTTCACAGGTCAGAAATGTAAGTTCACGGGGATGATGTTACTGGTATTTTCTTCTTTAATTGCTTAAAACATTTACAAAGGCAGACTTTGGGTTCTAGACCCTTTTAAGTCTGAAGGGTTTAACCCTAAGTGTCAGGAGAGGGCCACAGCTGCTATGTCAGTGTATGTGTTGTGTGTATAATGTAGTCCCTTATTTGATGCCAGGGTACTGTATTGCCAATGGTCAGAAGCCCAGCAGCTGAGAACCGTTCCTTTCTGGAAAATCTAGACTTCAGAGGCAAAATTCCCTACAGCATGAGAATTATCAATCTTAGTAAAGGCCTCTCCTTTGGCTTTATCCCATGATTTTGACCTTGTCTAATGAATATCTGTCAGTTGGTCTTCCAAGCAATGCTATTACTTAAGCCTAATCTCTTTAGCTTCACTTTTATGGCCATAGTTGTTAGCTAGGAGTTATCAGAGAAATTACTGGGTGATAGTTTTGTTTGTGTTAAGCCTTCTGTTCTCCTACTACGTCTCTCTTCCTCCCTGGAAAAGCTGGAACTTTTTTTTACCTTGCTGAATATTAATTTATTGTGAAAGTCTGTAAATAAGGTCGGATTATTAACTTTTAGTGATAAACATCCAATATTCTTGGATTCCAAATTTCATTAACTGCTATTGTTCTGTGATGGGGGAGAAAGGAGAGAGCAGGAGAGAGTAAAAAAGATCTGCAGAGGATAATTTTTCTTTGAGAGCT
>VZTM01024645.1:3386-28071 GCA_013400555.1 Jacana jacana | reverse complement strand
GAGGTACCACTGGCCTGCAGAGCTGTAATCCAGCAGTGCACTTCTCCAGTCCCCATAAAACCATTCCCCACCATCTGTTTTCCCTCCAGGGAAGAGACAGGCACAGCTTTTGTTCTTTGACACAGGACTTAACCTGAACTAAGAAAGGGGAAGTGCCTTCTCCTAAACTAGGTCTGAAGCTTTTTGTTAATATCACTTGTATCTACTTGCATTTACAGGAGAGATCACAGCCCCACTGCACAAGAAACAACCTGGCCCAAAGCATGAACAATCTAACAAAACAAGAAACATCAGAGGACAGGGATTGTATAAGGAATGAGCTGACTAAACTCATCAGTGGCAAATTCATGCAGGCACCAAGGTCCAGTTCAATGCTTTCCCCATTACCATGAGTGACTTAGAACACAGAACTGTGTTATTCTGTTTTCAAATTTACATTTTGTCCCCATTGTTCTACACAGGAACTTCTCTATTAGCAAGAATCACTGCACCTGAAGGATAACACGATATGAAGTGCCCCCTCTTTTAGGTCGCTGCCCTCACTTCATATCAGGTCAGCAATGATAAAGCACCACTATCTGTTGATCCTTCTGTGTTGTATGTAACAGGTGTTCTTGATAATCTCTGAATTTCACACAAGATAGGGATCTTAATTCAAAGATAGTGACAAATACTAAGTGATACAGTTGCTGTACAGACAAAATTGAGCAAGCTAAGTGGTCAGGCAGGCCCTTAATCAAGAATGATGGTCATCATAGAAAAAAATTAAACCACTGCACATTCCACATGACAAGAATATTCCACTCTATCTTAGCAGCATTCACCAGAGAAAATGGTTTAGGTGAGAAGAGATTCCCTCTGGACTCAAGTAGCATCCACAGAAAACACAACAGCTATTACTAGAATTCACCAGAAGCACATGAAACTCATCAGCCGAGATCCAGAGGCAAGGGTTTCATGTGCAAACTGTTTTGAGGGGATGAGGAAAGAGCAGGAGGACTCCTGAACTCCAATAAACTTGTAAACAACAGCACTACCTTGGGTAGTTTTCTCTGCTACCAAACACCTGTAGAATAGGGGTTTTAGAATTAAGCACCAAAACATGACAACCCAAACCAGACACTTTTTGTTTGGTTGGTTTTCCATGGCAAAAGAAAAATTAGGAACATATTCTTTCAAGTTCATTTAGAATACAGTTCAAAATTGCTCTTGCCAAACATTCAGAGGCCCTATGACATTTTGACTCTTCAGTCTGATTTACTGACACTTCGAAGCATTTCTAGAATTCCACATAAACAATTCCCAAAACAATGGAAGGCTTCAGTATTTCAAAACTCATGCCCTCCTAGTCACCTCTTACCTGTGTAGGAGACCTCTCAGGCCACAAATGCCTTACAAGGAAATGGAGGTTATGTGTAAAATCTTACCTCAAAACTCGCACTATGTGCTAAGCAAAGCTTCCACACTAGTTCAGTCACTTCCCCTCCAGTGACTTCCCTCTCAGTTTCTTCCCTTTCATAGAGCATGCTGGTTACATACACATCCTTGGAGTCCACTGGAAAGACACAAGGAAAAATCAGGTATCTGCTGGTTGCTGGCCATTTGCTATGGTTAACCCTAAATGGTAGGGGCAAGTTTCTTTCCAAGCCCTTATTTCTACATGTAAGAATCTCTCGTCTCAGTAATCTCATGAATGCCTGCAGTCAGGTTGAATTTAAGAACACAACAGAATAAAGGTCTCAAAACAGGTGTGACATGAAAAGTGTCAGAGAAACAAATCAAAGATGACATGTATGAAGAAAGTCACACTTTCCATCAATATGCCTCTTACAATGGCCCTGCTACATTACTTTCCTTGCTCTTTCCACTTTTATCTAATCATTCGCTCAGTCCCGTACTTCAACCTCACAAAAACTCAACGGGAGATCTCAGTGCCAAGAAAAACAAATGGCTTGGCTCTTAACCCGTCCTGTGGAAGAAGCCTGTCATCTTATGTCGGCATAACTGTAAACAGGAAGTATCCTGGAAATCCAGATTTTCCTTTTAAAAAGCTGAGCAAAATTTAGAAGCAGACAAAAAAATAATACAATGTGATTCTCAAAATTTAGAGCTCAACTTTAAGATGTTTACTCAGGCCAGCCTCTCATTGACTCCAGTTAAATCATTCTGCTAGGGAGAAGCACACAGAGCAAAGAGGAGGCACAAACCAAAAACCATTCTCAGACATGGCACGTCCTTAGTTCCAATAGGACTTGCAATTATTTAGGCTCCATTTGTACACAAACTAGGAATTGTCCACAGACAGCAGAAGGCTGCTGCTTTACATAAAAGCATGTATGTACATAAAGCAGGTATGTAAAGGAGGTAAAAAGGAATTAGTTGGCCGTTATGAAAGTCACTTTTGAAGACCCACCCAGGTTTGTTATAACAGGTCCCAACTCCCAAAGAAGGGACAGCTCTCAGTAGCTCTGCCTGTAAGAACATCTATTTCATGTAGTTTAATGTATTAAGGGAAATACTATGTGCAAATAGTTTTCATAGGCAAGACACAGTCTCCATATTTTTCTAGGAAATAAATTTATTTTAGCAGAAACATCCATGTTACCTTTGTTGTACCGTGTCTCTGTTTCCACTTGGAAGAGTTTCAGTGAAGACTGTGTCTGCGTCTTTGCCCCACTGCCCTTCTGAGGGAACAGCCTAGCCAGGTTGGACTCAGTACATCTGGCCTCCACCAGGACTCCATCTTCAATGCTCTGAACACATTCCAGTTTGGAGGACAGGATCTGCTGCTCAGACTGAGAAGAACAGATACTTCAGGTAAAGTCTTGATGACCTATGTCAGCCAGCCTAATCCTTTCTCTCACAACTTCACAGAGAACTCCAGTTCTGCGATACAGTCTGAAGTCTCTTGTCTAGCTCAACCTATAGAGGTTAATCCGCTCTTTATTTTCAATCTAATTTTTCCACCAATGAAATGCAACTGCTAACTTTCAATGTCAAATAGTCTCAATTCATTTCAGTTCACAAAACATTGGTGTTATGCCCATTTTTTTGGTCAGCAGAGTTGAGAAAAGCAAAAGGAAGATAAATTACAACTAGTTAGTACAATGTAAGAAAAAAGTAATATGCACCTAAGTAAGCATGGCACAAGATACAAATGTTGTCTGTATTTGCCATGAACAGTAGAAAGCTGTTGGAGAGCAGCTGAACAGGACAACAGTATTCACCACTCTGCTAAGCATTTAAGTTTGGGCAGACAAAAGTATATTTGAGCGTAAATGACTATTCAAAAATGTTTTCATTTACATTTTGACTCTTCAAAGAAATTAAAAGGCCTTGTGGAAGAATCAGTGTCATCCCTCAACACTTACGGGCACATGAGGAAGAGGAACAGACTGCATGGAAGTAAAACCAGAGTAACGATTAGAGCAGAGGTTTAAGTCCCTTGTCTTTATACAAATAGGACCCTTCCGCCGGTATCTTGTCGGGCATATTCCCAGAACGTCCACCTAGTAACACACATATACAGCCACAAATACACACATACAATAAAAGCAGGCATTATGGGCTACTACAATTCATTTTAATAATTGCTTTGTTGCAATAACAATTCCCAGAGACTTAAATTCTCCCTTGCAGGACACTGGCTTCACCACAACAGTCGTGAAAAGGCAAATAATTTTGAAGACCTTGGTCAAACTTTCTAATAGCCATGGTTTATTAATCTGCTTAACTTCATTGTGTGATTCTGAATCAGATCATTCACACACGTATGCTTTTTCATTTAAAATTTTCTGGGTTTGCAGGGAAGCATCAATTCAGAAGAGCATTTCTACTCAGAATAAATTAATTACATCTAAGTGTCTCAAGCCTTATTGCAGAACATCTATTTAAGCACTGATATGTAGAAATACATGAGAATGAGGTAGAGCACATCATTCTGAAGATCAATCTAGAGATTGCTCTTCGGAACAGAAGAAGTGCAGCCCTTGAGATATCTCAGCTGCACTCAGGCAAATACATGAGTGACAGTCGGGTACTCTGGACTCTTACTTCAGTGTAACACAGCAGAACTTCAGCTAAAGTATTAATAAAAACCCAGCTCTATAAAGTCTCCTGAAATTAACAAAATGTCATGATGAATAATCATGAATAATGAATATTGTATTTTCCCCAGAGAACAGACAAAGCACACGCCCGGGTGTTACAACTCCTTGGATAACTCTGCGATACATGTCTTTTCCTCTTGTAACCAAGTAATGGATTCCACCCTTCAACAAGAATGCAAATTACAGACAGTTTCATAACACCCACTACAAAAAGCAATCAGATGACCACCACTGCCTGCTGATCAGTCACTAAGTGGCATAAGCCTTTAGTTATTTAAAAGGCAATGTATTCAATGTGTAAGAGGGCAAACAGCAACCCTAGAGCATGACTCTACCAGCCGTCTCACCTCTTCAACGACTGCCCTAGCAGCGGATGCTGGCGATGTCTGCAGGACACTGAGGATGCCTCGCTTTATGTTCAGTGCCCAGGTCTGTTCACCCCTCACAGGACACAGCTTCAGAACTTTCCCATCGTGGAAAGAAAAATGAAGTGGATGCTGTTCTAGAATTTCCCTGCAATAAAATAGTTTATAGTTGCTTGATTCAAACAGTGGCTGCGAGTCAGTTTTTGACATTAGACTCAGGTTTTTTGAACAGAGCTGTTCCTCCACAATGGATCTGTCTTATTCTGTATCTTCATTCCTTATAGCAAGCCTCTATTCTTTGTTAATTCATCCTGATGCTAAAAGCCTTTAAAAAAACAAACAAAAAAAACCTTATCAAGATAATCACAGCATCTTCAACGTGACTTAATAAACCCAACTCCTGGTACCTTCTTTACAAGTAATTATATTTAATGGCAATGATTCTTGTTTAATGTGTGAGAGATTTTATTTTATGATTCTGTACACCTTTATCATTAGTAAGCATGCTTCAATTGCAAAGCAGCTGCATGTGATACACATCAACCTGTATCTTCCTGCTCTGCTAGGGGTACCTGCTTGGGCTCTATCCCAAAGTTATCTCCAAGTCTCTGTTATCAGTCCACCCCGATTTCTTTTGCTATCCCAGACTGAGTGCAGTGTTTTCTACTTTTGCAAAAGATAACTTTTAACACTTTATTTCCTCTCTAAATGGGGAAAAATAAGCCACCCAAAGGAAGAAATCTGTGTCAGGTCCCATTCAGGGAGATACACAGTTCAGCTGTACATTAACTGTGCAATCAACTGTGCCAGAAAGACACTGTAAGAGAAAAACTTTTAATGCACCAAGACCTGGATAAAGCCCTTCTGGGGGAAAAGACTGTGCACGCAGGATAAGGGTTTCTGAACTCCCAGGGAACTGTGGTTGCTTTTGCTATCTGTGGAAATTACACGCATGTTCAGAGGACAAACTAGACCACTGTATATTCACAATAGGCTGAGGCAAATGCTAATAAGGTTCACTCATCTGAATAACTATTTTCAGTAGCCAAGCTTCACTGAATGCTTTCTTTGCTACTTCTATTTTTTGGCTTCTCTGCAAAGAACAAAACACAACTGCTTTTACCTCTATGAAAATCCTACAAATAACTTCACATAAGATGTGCCTGTACTCTGATTTGTACTCTGAGACCACTACCCATACTGTGGAACAAAGCACTTCCTTATGAATATAAAAATCAGTGCATTTACTCCAAACTTGATCTTTTTGACCCTTTGAATTGAGTCAATTACCTCAGTTCTCAGCGTCATTTAAAGGCTGAGAATCCAACTGGCAGGACAAAGAGGAAGATTACAATGCTGAGCTTAATCAGACAACAGAACTGGGGTTTTTTTGACATCACAAGAAGCATCAGCTCTGGGAAAATACCAGACCACCACAGTTTGAAGAGACCTTTTTGTATAAGCAGCTTCACTAGAGTCTATACTTTTGCAAGTCAGAGGGAAACTCACTGACATATGTTATGAATGAGTTACTAAAAACAGAAATGTAAAAGGAAGAAAATGACATGAGATGAATAAATGCAGTTCAATACTCTGGAAGAGAAAACCCAACATCTTGCATGGTGAGAAACCTCCAAACTAAGAACTTCTGAAATGTACTTCAAAACTCAAGAACCTGTGAAAGTAAGAACTGCAACTTTGAGTAAGAACTGCAACTTTGAGAACCAGTAAGCAATCCATACATGCTACTAGCTGGCTAGAGGCCTGATAATTTGTACCCAGAATAATTTTAATCGTCTACTCTCCAAATGTTTTTACATACAAAGGGATGAAAATTAGGTCCTTTTTGGACCAAATGCTTCTTATTTTGCTGATGGTGCTCATATCATGATCCTTATTGTAACAAAAAAAAAAAAAAAGTAAAAAAGTAAAAAAGCAAAATTAAATAAGTATGAAACAGAACTAACGATGACCAGTCAAGCTGCTGCTAAGCCATATAGCTTCAAAAAAAAAACAGAGAACTAGACCAGATCAGTTTTTCTACCTTAGACTGTCCATTTCCTTCAGAGGCTCCTCTCTGGATGCAAGACTTCTCGTAATCTGCACATCTTGCACCTAGGACGAAAGATTATAGAACAACAAATACCATTACCAACAGAAACTTGTGGACTTTGCCTCATAAGGCAAAGTGTTCTACTTATCCGTGTTCTATCTACACAGAATATCACAGACTACGAACAAGAGCCTCATCTTCAGCTTGCATATCTGAAACTTTCTTCTATCAGTAAGTTTCACCCACTACTGAATACGTTTCACATAGCACTATAATCTCTCCTTCATTTCTAAGCCAGAAGCTATCATCTACTCTGGGGTAAAGTAGGAGCCTGGATAAACATTAAGTCCTTTCTACTCCAGTTGAGAAGCAAAATGACTATCCATCTTAGTCAGCTCTTGAGACTATACCCAGTAAGGTTCTTGGTATTCAGTAGCCATTTCATAGCTTACTCTTACTGAATTCAGAGGAGAAGTTGCATACTTAAATTAATCATGGAATTTCCTGAAGTACTTGCAGTTTGACTGGCTGTGGTAAGGAAGATCTGTTCTCAAATGGTAGATCAAAAATGGTGGCGCTCTGCCCCATTTTAAATACAGCATAGACTGCAACTGTTAGTAATTTGTGTCTTAGTATCTTGTACATTTTTGTTTGTTTTATAAAGAAAGCATTCAACAACATATTGTTTTGCAAATCTTAGGAAGGCTCAAATTAAGATAAAGAGGTAGAAAATGGGGAATCCAGCCACTGATATCGCAAGGCAGAAAAGAGTGATTCAGTCTGAAGACACTACTCAAATTCTTGTTTTTCACGTAAAATCACAGGACCATTGACCAGTTAATTATATCCATATGCCATGTTAGGAGAGGGATAACTATCCTATTCTTCATTGGCCTCACACACATGTATTTAGTACACACATATCAACCTCCCACAGAACCCATGAATTATCCCCTCTGTTAACCTGAAGGAAAACCAAGGCAGATGAGAGAAGTTTGTTTTTCATGCTCCCTCTCCTGCAGCACTGTAGTTCTCAAACTGGCCTACCGCAGGGCTCACCCCAGGAAAAAAGCCTGAAGTTGAAAACAGTCTGTTGCTCTTGTCACTGAGAGAGAGATCTCCTGTTGAGATCAACAGAGCGTTACAAGACTGAATTTTACACTGGGCTAGGAATGGCACCAATCCAGCACAACATACAGGTTTCTCAAGTTCTATTTAAAACACTTGCCATTTTTAAACTATACTACAGACATGAAAGCACTCAAACCGAGTTCCTTTCAAAAGGACTAGCTTCATCTCTGTTTCCACACTTCAGGTGACAAAACGGTGAAACTGTCATGCCACTTAGCACAAAAAACAATGATTTGTTTAATCTACCATTTAAAACTGGTAAATATTTAATTTGAAGCTGTGCCGCCTCCAAGCAATTCTGCAACTCTAATTAGGAGATCCACAATTGAACTAGCTTTTAATTACAAGAAAACCCATTTGTTTTGAATGTAGCAGTAACCCCAAAGAAAGATACATGTTCACGACAATTATGACAATACTCACTTTCAAAACCATCTGGCAACTTCCCAGTATCTCAATGATCACTGTGCTCTCTAGAGTGATGCCACTGCTTTTGTAAATACTTCCCTGCAGGAATGTGCTGGTAACAGCTGAATACCTGTAGCTGTATCTAGCTCTTTTGGGGAAGTATGATGCACTGTGTCCTAGGAAACAAACCAAAAAATGTTCTTTTAGTCCATTAGCCTTCCCTGACCCCCTATTTTTTGTCCTACTTTTTAATCTTTTGACCAATGAAATCAGCTAAACAAAGAGAGGGATATTCACAATATTCCTTTTCTACTTGAACTTACGATTGGAAGAACTGTGTTTCTGAAAGTACCCCATATGCTAGCGATAGCTCTGGTATGGAAAGTGAAAAGAATCCCACTCTCTCCTATGCACATAACCCCACAACTTCTACTGAGGCAGGAATCTTAATTTCCCAAAGCAGATAAGGAGGTCAGTGCATTTACGGCATGATGCTCTTTTAACGCCCTTCAGAGAGCAGCAAATCAGGGTCTTTGCAACAGCAAGATGAAAAAGATCTGCTGATGCATTCAGCGCTTTTCATGTCCACACTGTGAGCTACACATATGCAGGCAAACTAAATCATGTGGGTTTTAAGTACAGAACTTTGGTTCTGAAGTCCTGCCTGAAAAGGTCCAGGCAGAGGAAAAGAAAGCATGAGAAGACAATGATTATTTGTATTCGTATGAATACACTGAACTGACCTGGGAAGGGCCCATGGGTAGCACTTGTCACCTGGCAAATATAATGTCAAATACCCTTGTGTGTGCTACATGGTCTCTGTATTCTTCTAATCAAATGAGCTTTTCTTCTAGACCAGGTCCTAAATATTAACCCTGAAAGGAGGAGAAGGAAGTAACAAAATACCGTGTCCCTAAAAGATAAGGCATCATGATACAACCTCAACTGGGACCACCAAAGTGTAGAAGAGGAAAAATTTGAATAAAATACTCTCCCTTCCCTCAGGTGAAGAAGAATGCCTAGGAAAAATGACCACTGTGGCTCCCATAATACAGAGCTTCTTTTTCTCCACAGTGACACTGCAGCACTCGAGCACTTTCTATGACAAAGTACACAGAGAGGAAGCAATGCTGAACAAATGAAGCCAAATGAAGCCGCGCTGTTTGAATAGGCAGCTAAGAATCAAGGCAAGAACTTCTTGAAACAACATCCATGTGCTCCCCTTGCTGTTACACTAAGAAATACTTTTGAACATTCAAGTACCTGCTGGTAATGTAAATGAGAAGTTTAAGTTATAAATTATACCTCAAGCCAACCAAACCTTTCCGTGTCAGTTCAATATCCTGTCTTCCTACCCATTCCTCCTTTACAGAATATAAGTTTTGTGCCTCTTTACTGAAGAAGCCTTTCCTCATGCCTATTTCAGTATGGAAGGAGCTAGCTCTGCATACTACTGGAAAATAAAAGATACATAACTGGCTTTTGCCCTTCACTGGTTTATAGTTTGCTTAGCTCCAACATCTATGAATTTTCTGAGTTCACAGAATGGAAACTTCAGGCAGATCTGGCAAAGCTTAGGNAAAAAATAAAATCCATGAGAGTTTTGCTACCAAGTAGACAGGAACAAGACTGCTCTTGTTACTTTCCCCACATCTATACCCCTCCAGCACATACACAAAGGAATGACATGCCTTAGTGTATTCATAGTGGCAGGTTTGGAAATGCAACAATACCATGAATTACCAAGCAAATTTTAAAAAGGGGTTATTAATCCAAGAAAGAAATACACATTTTATAGACCACACTTCTTCACATTTATAGGCTTTTTACTTTATTGTCATTAAGGAAAATTTCTAATTAGCTAAGATTTTTATTGCACATGACCACCCAAGAAAACATAAGTATCAAAGCGGAACAAGAGCAAGCTTTACTGCCCACGAAAAGCTTTTCCAGCAGTACCACACTAAGGAACAATTAAATATCACAACTTAAGGGTAGTCATTGGTTAAGACATCCTTTAACACTGGAGACCCTGTTCTTCAACATGGCTTTCATTCAGACTTTGAATGGGAAGGGATGCAGAACACACATAGACCACACAGATGGAACTGCTTCAGACTCGGATTGGCATGAACAGGGGAAAGAGTTGAGGCTGCAACATACAGGGCCTCCATTCCTTCTCTTCACTCGGTACAGGCATATCTGCACAGTAAACTAGTAAGACTCTCATTCTAATGCTCTGATGTTGAATGACATTAAATAAGCCCAGCAGAACTACATCCATCAGTTAGCACAAGCACTGCTAGACAACACAAAAGCCTACAAGGAATTCTAAGGAAAAAAAAATATATATTTTTTCTCAGAGAAGTTAAGCATGGTGAAATTTTCAGGGTAACTATTTCCTGTCCATCACTTGCCTCTAAAAGTATGATGACTGGGTACTCAAAGGGCTAGACTTCTGAGCACATCAAACATTGCAGATTTCTTTCAGCTCTGGCATCCAAATTTCGTGAGAACTTCTCTAATAAACTTGAGGTGAATTACAGAAATTTTCAGAGAGGAGCCCCATGATGGACACATGTGAAATGCACATTCTAGAGCACACCTTGCTAACACTCCCTGGCACTCAACTAACCAACTCACCCCAACTCCTAGATTTTGATACGAATGTGCACATGGCAAAGTCAGTCAGATCCCAGCCACCCATACGCACCACAGTGCTATACAAGGAACAGCCAAAATCAAGTAGGTGATCTTGCAGACTTCAATACATGGCATTTGTATGTAGCATAATGAAAGAAGATGCTACTTTATTAATAACATATTACATGATTTACTTACTATTAAAAGCATTCACCCCTAGCTTGCCATTATTGATAAATCTTTCTTAAAAGTAATTCCCACATGAAGTTCAGTAGTAAGTATAATCACCCAACCTCTCTGCTGTACTATATCCTAATGAACCTCCCTGTTAAGCAGTAACTAACATCCCTGTGTCGCTCACACTGTTTCCCACTGGAGTCAGAAGTTAAAAGACACTCTTTATTCTGATTCTGCAATTTTGGATGTTTTATATGTGCTATACGCCTCAAGGAAATGCTCTTATCAAACTGCAAAATTTAAAACCCCACATTTATACTATTTATCAGAACTGTATTTTCCCTTCTCTTTATGCCTTTGTTTGAAATGTCAAAATTATTGGCAGGAAGAAATAAGGGAATTCATGATTTTGGAACCAAAGTAAGGAAGTGTTTGTTTCTTCAGCACCCACTCAAGTGTACATACATTTTCATTCCCAAGTTAGAATTTAAGTTTCTAGAGAGTGGAATTAGAGTGGAATTACATTTTTCTTGAAAAGGTCTTACCTCCACATTTACATTTTCTTCCCAACAAATGATCCTTTTTATTTTGCACAATTAATTCTCTCTAAAGAACTTCAGATTTTACCTTTAAAAAGTATGAACAACATCCTATTTTCAAGCAGACTTGGTCTAATGCTACACATATCTGCAAAACTAGAATGCTTTTTAGCATAGAGAGACCAGGTCATGTAACATATTAAAATTACCATTCAACTATTATTTTTTATAAAAATCCTCCTTTACACTTAACACATTCATTTTAACATTCATTAATTTTAACATTCCAAACACACTACATTTGTAGAAAAAGAAAAACACTTTTCAGTTTCTTTACAGGCAGGAATCACCCTTAATTATCTAGTGGATGAGGTAAGAAAGTGGACCAGGCTATCAAGCTCACCCTTTCAGCAGCGTAAAAAGGTAGCGTTAAGTTAATACCTTCAAATGAAGAAATCTGTACAACTTATTGAAGAACTTTAAAATAAATACGGTAAGACAAACTTGGAAAATTCATGTCTGTTATGTAGCATTGGATTTTTCAGCTGGTGAGCATGCCTCTCCAGCACCAGATTTAAGAGCTCTCTCAGCTCCCGTGTGGATACCCGAACGCTGTGCTCAGAATTTTTACACGTGCTTATTACAGACAGATAATGTGGCTGAGCACCCTGGACAACCAGGCACTTTGTTAAGGTGCCCACACTTAGAGTTTCTGCTCTTTGCTTTGTTCTTTTTTAATTTAGAAATTTCTTCCATAATTTACTTTGGCTCTAGAAACAGAATGCCCGTATTTCTTTTCAGCTGACAGGAGTAACAAAGGACCCCATCGCTGACATTTCACGATCTATTTGTGCTTTTCAGAATCTTTCATTTACCAAATACCAAAGTGAGCACAATTTAAGAACACGGTACTAAGATGTTGTTTTCAGGTGAGATAATGAATTAACTGGTACAATCTCATCATTTCTGTTGCTTTCCCTAGTAATGCTAAAGGAAGATGCACTTTTTAGCTGCACTCCTTTAAAAGCAGGGAGCCCTCCCACCTGCCCAGTACCAACAACAGCATTTTGCATTGAGAGATCAATCTTAGGAGAGGAAAAAGTTTCTTCTACTTACTCTCTGAAGCTCCTGCCACAACAGCACAGAGTAAAGTGATGGCGTGCAGCCCCATGGCCATCAAAATCACCTCCTCAGCCCAGAAGTTAGCAAAACCACATCAGTTCTCCATTCAAAGGCACCTCTGAGCAAGGCAGTGAATAAAAAGTTCCTTCACAAAGCAGGAGCTCACTAGTTCAACTCCCCTCGCCCAGCCAGAGGAGGGGCTCTGGCAGGGCAGCCTGCAGAGGGGAGGGTGTGCATGTGTAGTAAGGGGAGAGACAGACATACATAATCATTTATCCAATCTCTAACAGCATCTCAGCCGTTTAACAAAAGAAAAAGAGAGAGAAGCTAACCTATTAGAAGTTCCACAAAACTGCAAGGAAAAGAAATTACACCACAACACAGCAAATGGTCAGAACAATTCCTTGCAGTAACTTTAAAATAAACAAGTTTTTAGATCACCTTAGCAATCATTCCCTGGTGATTAAGCAATCAAAAAGCACACAGGATGACAGCAAAAGCTTTGGGAATGACGGCAAAGTCCTTCCATTGGGAGGAAGAAAGCTCACGTGAGACAGATCATCACATCACTTCAGCACAAGTCCCAAACCTCAGATGCGTAAAATTGTATGTAAATAACACATAAAACCAGTAAACAGTGAGCTTTTTAGCAATGAGTGTTTTACAACACACGAGACACAAGTCTTCCAGAGTTCATTGAACTTGTGATAAAGACCTTCCACTCCTGCTTGACGGAGAGTCACCATCTACACGTCCTGTCCTACTGACTCCTAGAACTGGGGCTCTGTCCCACACCTGCCCCAGCAGCCCTTTGTCACATTGACTCTCCACACCTAACAGGACTGGTGATCACTTACACCACAGAGGCATTGTCAAAACTCAGCTAACACTTGCATGCCAAGACCTTCTGAGGGAATCTGCTGTGGACAAAGATTTTTTTTCTCCTGCCATAAGGTTTGCCCCAAGCTAGTGTTTGCTTCAAACCAGACTCACGAATAGAAATAATCACAGATAACCCCAAGCCACTGCTCTCCTCCACCAAGCTCAGGCTGTCACTGTCCCTTGCCTGAACTTACTTTCTCAAGCAGATAACATTTGCTACATTCAAAACACTTAGGAATTTTTCTTAAAAAGCAACTTGTCACATATGCTTTGCATAGATCAAAGACCAAAGAAGCTGAGCAATCAAGTGAATTCTAAAGAGTTAATAAAATACTCCAGGACAAAAGCTTGCCCCCTCTGTCAAAATCTACCAAACGCCAAACTCGGTGACTGATGAGGCCTCAAACAGAATTAAAAAAGAAAGAAATCTTATAGATTTCAAACAGCAGTTTGATTTCCTACAATCAAGCCACAAGCAGCAACTGAGAAAGCCTTCTTCAGTCTCCCCTGAGATTTTTTAGAATATTTTAATTTTGAAACTGCTTCAGAGATTTCATTACGGAAATCCTGCAACTTGCTGGGTTTGTTTGCCATTTTTATCTGCTGAGTTATTCACTCTTGCATTCATCCTAATGAGTCGTTTTGAGATTACAGTTCATCTGGGCATAGCACATGTTATCCTGCAGTCATTCAGCTCGTGGCTTACTGTCAGCAATATGGATAGAAGCAGGTAAGTTAATGGCTGGGCTTGAATATAAAAGCATCATGAATTTACTGGGAAATTGCTATTTTGCGACCATTATTTTCTTGAATCACTACTATTTCATGTTCTCCACAGCAGTCTGACTTTTAACTGGTTATGTAGTATTTCACATAGCTACTGCAAAATATCATAAAAGCATAAAACTTAAACTGTATTCAGTGGGACTATCAATATTGGAATTACAGGTCATTTCTGCCTTATCATGGCTCTCTTAAGAGCCGCACAGCCAAACAGCAACAAGCTACAAGCAGTGTTTGTGTGCCAAGCATTTTTGTAGTCCTACCCACACATTAATGAATTTTGCACTTTATAGGAAGTTTTCCACTTAGTTTATCTTAACCTGATGTATGCCACCAGTGTCCAGAGTCAGCAGAGAACATAAGGACGTGCTTCATTTCAACCATAAACCCCCCAAAAGATTAAGCATGTGCTCAAATCTAAATGCTTTATTGGAACAAGGGTGGTTTATTAGTCGTTTCCTCCCCTATTCGAACACCAGAAGCTACTTCAGATACCTTTTTGTCTCTGAATAGCTAGACTTTCCTTAGAGCACTGTGGGCATATTTTTAATTAAAAAAAAAAAAAAATTTTTTTTTTTTTCCTTCAGTTACATTTTTAATTTTTCACCCAGAACAATTGACGCAGGTCACAGGCAACTCCTGTCCCACAAGGAAGGAGCTTTAGGAAAGAGAGTAGCCAGGAAAGGTTTTATGAACTCTGCTGAGATACAGTCTGCGCCCCAAGTCCCTGAAACAAAGCAGGGTCTAACCAGATGGATCAAATGTGTCAGATCTGCCCCCAAGGCTGCAGCACACTAGATCTGGGGATGCCTCAGAACTGCTGTGTGTGTGAGGAACGACGACATTGCACTTACGTCTTGGCACGTGAGGAGACAGCGTCTTTCTAAGAGGTTACACAACAGGCATCAAACTCCAAAAATCAGACTCTTCTGATGACCTTTCTGATAAGGTGCCGGTGTTTAGTACAAGATATAGTTGATAGCTTTAAGACAAATATTTAGCTATAGGTATTAGCATTTCAATCACAATTTCTAGAGTAACAACATTTTCACACAGAAATAGCTGGAGTGTCATAGAAGGGTTCTCCTCAAGGACCAGCAAACAAACTTTCTCAGAAGATTCAAGGAGAGCAACAGGTTTCATTTATAAACACTGATCATTAATGCAATTATATACACACAAGCAACCTTACTGGGTGTAAAGGATCACAGAGGAGACAGACAACACATGCTTGAGCAGAGTTAAGAAAAATTCACATGATCATGAGAACAGAGCAGCAGCTATTCAGAACTTTCCATCAGAAGTCACCAGTGATCCCAGTGTCTGAGAACTGGAGAGGTCCAGCTTCAGACATCAGCACAACCGTACTGTAGCTGAGACTCTCCCTTTCCAATACCAAACTGAGGATCCACAGTCAGGAACAACACTGTGAGACACAGACTTAATATTGACATAGAAAATCCATGCAAAATAACAGATACAGTGAATTTCTATGTAAAAACATTAATTACAGAATGGGTTACATGTCAACACACAGGTCAGGCTCACATTCAAACTCTGAATCAGGCTGTGACACCAAAGTGTGTTATACATGGGAAGGCCTGCTGAAACAGAGCAGCTTGAGGGTTTGGGCTTTGGCTTGGAGAAAGAAAAGAGCATTCAATTCTACCTGGTAACTGCAGCTCAGTTTCTACATTGTCCAAATTGTCTTGGTTTTTTTTTTTGTTTGTTTGTTTGTTTGTTTGTTTTCCAGTTACAGCTGTAAATCACACATTCCAAAATAGTAAAATTTGCATTTTAATTTCCAGCTTTGCAGATTCCTAGTTCTCAGGGAAGAAACTATATTACTAAAAACAAAGACAAATATCTTACTGCAGGTGCGTGAGCACACTCAAGAATTTATAAATCTAAGCTTGCTTCAATCTTGACAATTTCATACACCAAAGAACAAAGAAACTTACAAACAAAACTCCAGCACTTTTTTGTCAAAAACATTTCAAATAGCTTTTTTTTCAGTATATCAGATTCAAGGCGCTTTGTATTGAAACATCTACGCTAGAAATTAAACATCTGATGTGCACTAGTCTCTTAAATGCATACTGGAGCCAAATCTTTAAGATAAAACATGGTGTAACACCAGTGTCCCATGCACTTGACTAACTTCTCTCATGTGAGCGAGTTGATAAGTGCAGAACACAGCCCAACAATGGAAAACAAGCTCAGTATCTTTTAAGCATTTTTTTCCTCTACCTCCCCTGGCTGAGATTTTTCTGGAAAAAAAAAAAGAAAAAGAAACCACCAGCACCAAAACCTCCAAAAGAGAAACTTCCACCGTGGTGCTGCCCTGGATAATCTTAAAACATTGCAGAAAAACAGGCACGTGTGTGGCAAAGACACTGGTTTAATGACACACAGGAGACCAATACTGGCGGTAAGTCTGAGAAAATCATTCAGTCATTTTAATTAATATTGTACTCAATGTTGCAAAATTAATTCCATCAAAAACACCCCTAGCACACAGCAGAGTAAGGATGTCCATGGATATCTGGAAACTCTACGCCAGTATTGCTAAGAAAATCTGAGCTTTAACAAGGTCTCACAAGGTCTTTTAAATTAACGTTACTACACAGGTCACCTGTAACCCCCCCACCCCAAGGCTGAGGCAAAGCACCCCGGGCCGGGCCCCAGAATGGCACCTCCAGGGGCCAGCCCTGAGACGGCGGCAGGGGCTGCTGCAGCACTCGCCCGCCGACCCGCTCTTCCAGCGGTTCGCTGTCTTGGCAGATTTCAACTGTTTGGCACCCTAGAATGAGCCTTGACAAGAGCCCCGACGCATCTACCTCCGCCACAGGAGCAGGCCCGGGGCCACAGGCGGCCCTCACAGAATGGATCCCTTCCCAGAGCAGGGCTTCGGCTAAAATACATTTACATGGGGAGAGAAAAAAAGAAGCCCCAAAGCACTTTAAGAAGCACTTTAAGACATGTATGTTTTTCAGGCCATACTCACTCTTGGTTTATTCTAGACTTAAGCACAACTACTTCTAGTATCTCCAAACCCCACAGGCACCTGTTCAAACAGACACTAGATTTTCCCATTCTTTAAAATATATATATATATGTATTTGTAACAAATGATCAATTTTAAATGGTAATAAAAAGCTTCCTTTGAAATCAGCAGGTTTCACATGTACTTTTTGGTGTCCCAATTTGAAGAAGTATTCAGACACTCATCAGAGAATTTATTTGTATACTGGGTTCACGTCCAGCACATCAAACACAAGGGTATTCACCTCACAACACCCCATCAAAAGCCATCCTAAAGATAATTAATTTGTATCACGTTGCAAGATCTTACAAAGAAAATAGGAACACAAAGGTTAATTTGCTATGAAATGCAATTCACTTGAACTATAAACACTTAATGTTTGTGTCACAGCGCTTCCACTTCTCGGTTTTTATTCCCAGTATGACAGTGTATACTCCATTACTCACCTTTTACTGCTCTGTTATGAAGAATACTTAGCTGGGTTTGAGGACACAAATCACAACTCATTTCTGCTAAAATGAACTTGTGGATTGACTGCCAGAAGTGCTTCCACAAACACTGCAAGAAATAGCAGGTTTCTGAAACCACTCTGCTCTTGCTTAACAGGATAGCCTCCTGTAAGGCTATCCACTGCTTTTGACTTGTTTTAACAGCTTTTCTTTTGGATCCTCCTCCCATGACAAAACCAAATCTATTTCCTTCTGGCTCAAGCCTCATCAGAATTAAGTAAGTTTGAACATTGTGCAACTTTTGTCAATTAAAAATAGGAGTCAACGGAAATAACACTGTCAAAACATAACAGAAAGCAACTTCATCCTGGAAAGATAACGAAGGTGGGGGTTTTCATTTAGAAAATTCATTTTTAAAAAATCAAAGTATAAGTCTAAATAATCATGACAGAAACTCCTTAGCAAACATGTTACTTTCTTAATGAAGAAACAGTAATTAACAAACAGATCAACAACTAAAACCCCAAGACCGGTATCTGTGTTTTACAGGTTGAATTCAAGCCTTAAGGTAAGGCTGAGCTCTGTCTATGATTTATCATTTGACTTAGGTAAAGATACAAGGAAGTTTTCCAATAATCAAGGCTCCACTGGGGTGGAAAGAACACTTTACAGACTCAAAAAGCAGCACTAAAAAGAACCCAACCAACCAAAAACCACTGAACAAATATTTATTAAAAATTTGTGTATGAACATTTTTACTGCAGAGTAGAGATATGACTGGACTCAAAACCGGCAAGGAAATTCAGGCACTGGGTTGAATCACCCCTGATCCACAATAACCTGAGTTGTCCATTTGGTAAAGCAGCTTCCATGAAGGAAGAAGCCTTCAGGTTTGGTTCTCTTTCAACTAAGAAAGTTTTAAAGTGAATTTTGTGCTCACAAAAAGATGCCAACAAACCAAATCTTTCGTAAAAGTGGGGCACCTCTCTCAGAGACAAGCAGCTCCCTCCCAGTTTGCAAACAGTGCTGTTGCTAAAGCATCAGCATTGATGCCATGAGACTACACGGGTCTCCATAGACATCCTCCTCTTGGTCTGTGCCGAGATCGTAAGCAAGCACACCAGCGTGCAACATCATGAGACAAGATGAACTGAAGAACATCACCATTCTGTTTTGCATAAAGCAGAAAGGGAACAAAATTAGTTGCTATCAACTGGTGCTGGACTGAGCGGCCCGTAACGATTATGTATACTTTTTACAGGCCTAAGTCAGAATCCGCTCAAGCAAATTCTTATTCAAATAATCTAGCAATAAACATTACTTTTGATTGGTGTCCAGTGACAGAACGCATAGAAACAACCACAAGACTCTGTGAAGCTTCAAAAAGATCTTGTAGAGGTGTTAACCACCATCATCAATTGATTATCAGTGTTCAAACACTGCCTAGATACGTTTGTAAGTACCAACACGAGCTCCACATTTTGGACAGCTGTGAATCACATCCCTTAGGGTATCAATGAAGAAAGGAATTAAGCAGCAGCCAGCTATACACCTGCAAAGAAAAACAAACAGTGTTACATACACAAGAAGGTAAAAATATATTTCCTGCAAAGGCCATCAGTAAAACTGGTGCCATCACTCTACTGTTCTAGAGCTGCTTTAAGGTCGTAGAAGACTTAAATGTAGATGCAGGCTATTCAAACCATAAAGGGCCAGGTCCCAGACAGAACAAGAAAGCAACAAAGCTGAGTGCTTTGTTATTCCTTAGAGTTATAAAAGGTCATGTAAGAAGAGAGAAATAAAGTGCAAATTAGAATCCACCTACCCCAGCAGGCAGAGGAGACCACACGACAGCCAAGTCAAAACTCCGGGGTCATATGAGAGATCTGTCACTATCATCTGGTTACAGAAAGGGCAGCACATCAGAACTGGGTATATATTAAACTCTACTGGTTGTTGCCCATACGCTGCCTGAACTGTAACTGAACAGAGAAATAGGCTGTTTACTCAAACGATAAATGAAAACAAAATGATAGTTCATCAACTTCCTCCGAGCTCAAACCAGCTATTACTCTGTAATATCTGAGGCTGAGTGACAAAATGCACAATGAGAAAGAGAAATCATCATGGCATTCCCTAATGCAGAAACACACTGTTAGGAAGAAGGCTGCATTAGAAACTGCAGAAAGACAAGTGATGTTATTGATATTAGTTAACAAGAATTGATTCTCCCTTCTCCCTTCAAAAATATTTTCTGGAAGGCAGGGAACACCGGCAAACCACAGTCTTTCATCTTCTGCATGGCACCTCTCACACACAGCCACTTGACACCTTCGTAGCACGAGGCAGAGCAGTTTTTGAGGCTTACCAGGGTTATTCAACCATGCAGGCTGTCCCACGTATAGGGGAGGGTTCATTCCCCTCCCGTCCTGGCCCTGTTCTAGGACAGGATAGGGCTGAGGATAGCTCACATTGATTCCTACTGCTTCCTCAGAAGAAGGTGGTGCAGGTGGGACGGGGGCACCACTCGGAGCAGACATTGTATCTAAAATGTAATAGAGAGAAAACTATAACAAAAGACATTTATTGAGGCCAAGTGACAACTAATTAGGCTCTACTCGGATCAAAAGCAAGAAGCTAACTAGAGTAAAATGCACCTTTTACCAGAGTAAAATTTATTGACTGGTACTTGTTTCCGAAAGTATTCATCTTGATTTCGTTCTTACTGTTGCTTCTTTCTCTCTTCCTGTTCACAGGGTAGTTTTTGCACTTTTTGTCACCACCAATTCTTCCTTTATAAACTAAAAATCCTACAGCTGGGACACGGGTCATCTCTATTAGTATGCTAAGCTATCTAGCAGTTTCTCCCAATTCTCCAAGAATAGTATTTTGGATCCCTCTCATTCTCCTGAAAAAAAAAGTAAATAATCAAACAGTATGATAGCCCACATGGTAGCTGCCAACTAACACAAGCCTGATGTGGTAAGGCTCAAATATTTAAAAAGGACTACATATCTCTGCTGTTACTTGAAAATAAAGAAAAGGTATATACTGAAGGAAAAAGAAACCCCAAACTGTTAAGTGCATCCATGAAAGCGGCACACACCATGCAGGGATGTGTAAGCAAAACCAGTATCTGTTTTTGAACTGAACTGAAAAAGTTCTGCTGAACTGGGGAAGTCCCCGTGGAAGTACAGTATCCCAGAAAGAAATGGGTGAAGAGATTCCAAAGAAAACCACCAAGAATAATCCAACACTAGAAAAGAGGACTTCTAACTAAAAGCCAACGGTGCCGGAACGATCAGTCCCGTGAGCGGCTGTCCGCGGGTGCTGCCGAGGCCGGCAAACCCCCTCCCTGGGGCAGGGCCGGGCTCTGTAGTACCGAAGGGCCGCTGCGCCGCTCTCCAGCCCGTTCCCCGAGGGAAGGGACGCTCCGCCCGACCCGGGTGCCCCTGCAACAGTTGGGCTTCGTTTCTCCCCCAGCTCCGGCTCCGGCTCCGGCCCCGCCCGCAACTCTGCGGGCAGGGACCCACCCCCACGGCCGACTCCTGACCGTCCCGCCAAGTCCCGGCTGCCCCGCAGCGCTCCGGGGNAGGAGGGGTGTTCACCGGCCTCACCAGGGGCAGAGCTCGGCCCCCGGCAGTGGAGCAAACCCCCAGGTCACCCGTCTTAGCCGCCGTGGGTCCCGTCCGGCAGCAGCCAAGCTCCGGGCAGCCCAACAGAGCCCGGCGCGCCCAGCGTCGCCCGCGGCCCTTACCGCTCCGCAGAGGGTGCCCGCCTGCCCTCCTTTCCGCCCGGGTGAAGCCAGCGTCCCGCAAAGCTTGTCCCTCGCTTTCCTCCGCCCCTTCCCTCGAGAGCTGCCCCGCGTCTACCGGCAGCGCCTCGTCCGTTGCCCACCGAGCTGGGCCTCCTCGCTGCCGGCGCCTGCCCGCACCTGGGAGCGGCGCGGCTGAGCGCCGGGGAGGAGGAGGAGGAGGAGGGAAGAAAAAGTAGGTGGAAGCGCCGAGTGCCCGGCAGCGCCATGACCCCTCCGCCTGCCAGCGGGCCGTCAGGGAACTCCGGGGGCTCACTCATAGACTGACAACTGCGGCTTTCCCGTCACCAGCGCTGCCAAACTCCACTTGTGCAGAACCGTAGTGAAACACCCTCTCTCAATTCTACAGTGCTCCTTGTATTACCAAGAGCAGCTATCTCGGACAATACTGCATGCTAGAAAACGTAAAATGATCAAAGAAACCTTCAACAGATGTAGTTATTTTAACTAGTGCCCTTCCAGGCAATTAAATGGGATCCAGTCTTTTGAAAATACAGTCGCTGCTTCCTCTATCCAACACAACAGCTCAAATATAAGACAAAAAACGAATTACTGCCCAAATCCCCGAAAGAAATTCAACAAGGATTGCTTCACCCACTATAGCTTAGGTGAACCAGTTAGCAAGACCTAGTATGTAAGTGCTTTAATCTACTTTAGACTGAAGGGAGTCCATAACCCCTGAGGGCTCAGGAGAGATTGTGCGTTAGGTCTTTTGGCTGAAAGCATCTAAAATCCGTTAAAGTCCTATTCTGGTGTTTAGATCCTCTCTTGGACCTCACCCTAAGTAACATGTATAAAGCTTCAATTCAAACCCATCCCAGAGTCAGGTTTCATAGGACAATAGGGGCTCTTATTCCAAGTGACAATAAACCCAACAGAGAGCTCCACACCACATAATCTACTGAACCACCTGCAGGTACAGGTATTCGGGGCTTTTTGCCAGGTGCTGGTGTACAAAGGCTCTGGCAGTGTGAATATTCCCAGTCCCCTGATCTGGGGAGAAGAGGAGTGCTCATGGAGCAGCATTCGGTCCTTCCTATGAGTTAGCATTTGAACCTGAGAGCAGAACTAGACTTGGAGGTGAATACATTTTCATCATTGTCAAGAAACCACATTATACATTATGATCTTTTTCTCAGGAGCAGAATGTGAGTAATTTTGGCTTTGGTGCCCCAGCTTAATCACAATTGGAATACTTGTTCTCTTCCTTTGTAGGTAAATCCCCTTACCCAGGTGTCTGTGAGCAGCTTAGAAACCACACAAGAGAGAAGCCACAACTGAACACATCTCGCAGGGTGAAATGAGACATGACCTTCAGCTGAAAGCCACCTTGCTTCAAATCCAGTGCTCTCCTGTGTGTTTTGCTTACATCTACTCAGCAGCTGGCTCGTGCTACAGCTTTTACTCCTCCTTGGGGACCCCAGTAACATTGCTCCCTTCTGCCCTACCATCGTTTCCACCAGTCAGATCCCAGCCACCCATACGCACCACAGTGCTATACAAGGAACAGCCAAAATCAAGTAGGTGATCTTGCAGACTTCAATACATGGCATTTGTATGTAGCATAATGAAAGAAGATGCTACTTTATTAATAACATATTACATGATTTACTTACTATTAAAAGCATTCACCCCTAGCTTGCCATTATTGATAAATCTTTCTTAAAAGTAATTCCCACATGAAGTTCAGTAGTAAGTATAATCACCCAACCTCTCTGCTGTACTATATCCTAATGAACCTCCCTGTTAAGCAGTAACTAACATCCCTGTGTCGCTCACACTGTTTCCCACTGGAGACAGAAGTTAAAAGACACTCTTTACTCTGATTCTGCAATTTTGGATGTTTTATATGTGCTATACGCCTCAAGGAAATGCTCTTATCAAACTGCAAAATTTAAAACCCTACATTTATACTATTTATCAGAATTGTATTTTCCCTTCTCTTTATGCCTTTGTTTGAAATGTCAAAATTATTGGCAGGAAGAAATAAGGGAATTCATGATTTTACTCCTCCTTGGGGACCCCAGTAACATTGCTCCCTTCTGCCCTACCACTGTTTCCACCACATGTCCAAATACAGCAGGCAGTCAGCATCTATTTACCAGCCCATGAGCATATTTTCTCTCACTACCCCTCCAACTTCATGCCTAACTCACCATTCACCAGTTCCTTCCTTTCCAGTGCTGGCTGGCACTGGGTTAAAGAAGCATCAGCTTTGGCCAGTCTGTGGCTGGTCAGGCCACCGCAGCACCCCCAGGCTGCAGCCAGCTGGCCTGGGTGAACCCTGCACAGCTTCCCTGGAGTGACCACAGGAGTTCTCTGCCTGCGACAGACCAAGTGACAGGTGGGCAGATGGGGAGCAACAGTCTGGAAATTAAGATAAATCTTTATTAATCTCTGTCCCCTCCCCATGAGCTGTGTACCTATTAGAATATTTTTGTTCTGAAGATTATAAATATTTTTTTAAAAATCACAATAGGAAAAAAAAAAGGCCAGATGGCAGTTTCAGAAACTTGAAGTCATTCCAAACACAGAATGCTCTGTCCCCTGCCCAGTGTCACGATGTGCCGGGCAGCCCCACACGCTATATTTGGCTCTTACACCTACCTCCACCCCACTGAGTCACCAGTGGGGCTGCTGACAGCATCACCCAAATGGAAAGGTACACACAATGTTGCGTGCGCACTTTGTCATCACACTAACCACACGTATCATATCACACCACCAGCAGATGTCAGTTTAGTTCCAAAAATGGAGGCATGCAAGGTATATTAGCTTTCGTTTTTACAACAGTTAAGTTTCCACCAAAGAAACAAAGTTTAGAAGCTGATGTACATTTAAAAGCCTATTAGCCATATTTTACATGCCATAGTATGTCCTCAATAAATAAACCTTAATGTCAACTTATCTGTCTGCTGCCTGCAAATAGTATGACCTGCACCCATTCAGTTTTTCAGTCATTTTGCATATACTGATTCATTGAGGCTAGAAAAGAATTTCTGAGTTTTGATCATTTCAATAACAGTAGATACTTAAAGAGAGTTGTGCTAGAATGCAGTTTCAAACCAGTGGTCAGCGTCTACACATAGACAGGCAGAGAAAGCAAGGTAGATACATTAAGTCACATAATCTGAAATAATGTTTGGTCCTCCCTCAACACCACC
>VZTM01024588.1:1369-12897 GCA_013400555.1 Jacana jacana | reverse complement strand
GGGGGGGGCATCACGCATGCAGCTGCATGGTTCTAGTTGCCAGCTGGTGTTAACCACAACTATTTTTTAAGACAAAATCCCGTGTCTTAACAATTCAGTAAGTCTAACAGGCAAGCAGGTGCCAGAGAAACACCACCCATTCCTGCAGCAACAAAATCTTGGAAATAAATGCAATTGGGCAAAAAATCATTCCAGAAGTTATCTTCTTTAATACTATGTGAAGTCAATAGCAAAAACAAGGCTTTGCTTGACTTCAAATTAGAAAAATTGAATTGTATTGCTCACTTTTGTCCTAATGCAAAGTTATTTTACCATCAGCTGTTACAAGAAATTTGGAAGAAGATATCACAGGTAAGACATTCTATTCGGTCTCTACCTCCTATTTTTAGAGCAAGGCTTTAAAATTGAGCCCCCAATGCAGATCTAAAGCTGTCTAATTTACAGAACTATTTCTTAACGTGCCTGGGTCTGGAAGAATAAAAAGAATACGGTGGGTTGTTTTTTTTTTCCCCACACCCACTGGAAATGCCCCTCCTGAAAATTTTGTATGACAAGAATTATTCCTCTCAAATGCAAGCTCCAATATCCATGGAGCTCTAAGCAAAACCCTACTTAGAAGAATCCCCTAGTGTCAGTCAATGGGAACTCCGTATGTTTAAAACAAGCAAGATTTGGCACTGAACTTCACCACCAAGGTACTGTTTTCCCCTCGCTCACTGTTTTAATACAGTCATGCTACCAAAATTCTTATTTTAACACATTATCACAGAATTTTTCAAAATATGTGTTTTAGCAACTTAGATTTAGATAAGACGTAACCCAAAACAATTTCTATATAAAAGTTATTTTGAGATCCCTAATTTCTCTTTAAAATAGCAACAGAAATTAAATTCTCCCACTTCCTTTAATGTTGCAGATGTCTCCCTTTCCCAAGGAACAGGTGAACTACACCTTTAGCAAAATCAGTGCTTAACTTTTCTTCCCCGACAGTAATCTACTTTATTTTCTGTTGGGATAACAGAACCTGATGTTATTTCTCAGTATTTGATTGCATAAGAAGTTAATTTTTAAAATAAATATAAGATTGAAAAGTCCAATCTAACATAATCATAAATGTTGAACTAATTTTATTTCAATGTAAGCCTTCTTTTTTGCCTCAACACTGAAAAGGAAAATAAAAACCCTTTGGATTTTCTTACAAATGAACAAATGTCACAGCTGCTTAGAAACAGAAACTCACATCTCTCCAAATAGCATTTTCTCTGCACTTTGTGGACCATTAAGATGATCTAATTTATGAACTGAAAGGAAAGGATTGCTACTCAGAAAGCTCAGTCCCTGTGCTATTTACAGTCCCAGAACACTTAAAGTTAGCTGGTGACTGAAGTCTCACAGTAACAACTGACACTTCATTAAACCTTTTAAACGAAAACAGTTATCTCTGTGAATCACTCATGCCATGTTGAAGCAAATGTTCACCTTGATACTCAAACCTGAGCCTACAAAATGACACGCCTGGCACTATATGAATGATACCTCTAAGCCATACAACCTACAGGGAGTATCAATTGCAAACAGTATGAACAGCCTCGTGATATAAACAGCTAAATTCCATGTCTTTCTTTTGTACTAATGTATGTGAAAACAGGGGAAATCACCCTGAAAAATAACAGCTCTTTACTGAAAGCTTTAAGCAAAACCCACTAACACTAGAATTAGTTTGTGATGTTCCCAATCCATGAAACGGAGATCAGAAGTTACTTTAATCTTCCTCAGCCATCCCTAATTTGAAGACACTATCAAATACTGAGTGCATGTTTATGAGAGCAGAACCAGGTTGGGCTCTCTGCTTGAGGTCACCCTTGCTTCATTTTAATTAAGGAATACTTTGTCCAAGTTCCATACACTAATACAAGTCTAATTGAAGTCAATACTAAGTCCAATATGTTGCCATATGTGAAATCTAAATTCATATCCTAAACAACTCAAGTAGATGAGAATACTTTGAATGGATGTAATAGAGCTTGCAAAAGGACATGAACAGTTCACATCCCTTGCAACATCCAGCTTCCACCACCAGCAGAGTGTGCTGGACACTGAAAATAAGAAAAAAAGATCTAGCATCAGAATACAATGAAGGAGTTGGCTACAGTCAACTGAGCTCAATACACACTCCTCTGGAAGATGAGTTAACTCAAAATGTCTGCCTTAACACAGCAATGCCTCTGTGTTAAGCCTCCATTCTCCCTTTCCCCAGTAAAAAATGCCCCAAAAACCCACGTGCGAACACCACCACTTCTGCATCTTGGTTTGTGGACAGGGAGAGGCTAATTCCCTCTGGTACACAAAACTCAGTAAATCAAGAATTACAGAAGTCTTCCCATTTGAAAGCAAAAAGACACAAGAGAGGGGGAGGAATCAGAAAATCATAACAAAAAGCAGAGAACTTACGGGTTTAAACCCTCTGTGATTACAGCTGCCTACCAAACCAGGGCTTTACATTGCTTTGCATAGACAGCAGAGAGAGAAGGTGATGAACTATCTGTATCAGTTTCAAACTGTCAACCCTAGAATCTAATTGCAATTTAGCAGTAGTTTAAACATTAGAAGACACGGTCATCATCACTCCTCAATAGCCTTAACTTCTGGAGCTTTCAAAAGAATAGACAGTGAATTTAATTAATTATTAGCCTTTTACCTTGGAGACCTGAGTACAGAGGTAAGAACCAGTAGCTCTGAAGGTAGCTAATGAGACCAGTAGCCTACTTTTGGTCTCCAGTGTGCTCTAATGTCCCTCACACATTCCCTGGTTTATTTTACTTTTTTATTGTTGGTTCTCTCCCGCCCTGCATCCAATCTAAAGTGAAAATTCAAGTGGTCAGGAACGTCGGACGTCTAATCCTCCTTGTTTTGCGTGTTCGTGACTGTCAGCAAAGTCAGAACCCTGTCAGTTGCGGAAAACAAAGCTACCAAAAAAAGATGGCCTTAAGCCCGTTCCAGATTTGAACAGTCAGTATGAGAATCTGAAGTGTGATCCAAACAAGAAACTTTCAGGAGGATCTTGGGGATTTCTAAAACTGAACAAAGAGCAGAGAAGGAGGATTTTCTAGATAAAAGATTTGCTTGTTCTGTCTCATGCATCTCTTTAACAGCAGCAGTTACCATGATACTGGTTAAAGGCCAGGTGATGTAGCACATAAATTACCTGCAACCATTTATGCAGTAATGAAGCCTTACAGTTAAGTGCAGACATTTCTTATTTATGCCCCTTCAAATGTGACTGCAGGACCTTTGATCATATTGCTAATAATTTCATACATTTACTCGAGTAAATAACTTGTCCAAAAATAATACATGCTTTGTTATTTGCTAAATAACATTTTGTTAAATATAGTTTGTTAAAATTTACTTGCTGGTTTAAAAACAGCTAACGAAGCACAAATGAAAGAGCTGGTCCAGGACATGTCACAAGGCAGAGTAAACAGCTAGAGAACATGTGAAATCTGAGACTTGAGCATATGCACAGACAACTTACAGTGAATTATTTCATGGAAACTTTTGGCAGAGGGCAAATAAGTCATTACTATAAACACATGATAAATCAATGATAATTATGTCCAACAGTTTATTCAGGCCAAACAGTCGAGTGTTTGGTTCTATTTACGTTTCAGTCACATTTCTAGAGCATGCCTAAAAAACCTTGATGCTATCTATAGCTAATATTTTCTTTATCTGCTGCTAAATTCATTCTTACCTTTTAAAAAATAAAAGTAAATAATTAAAGATTCACTTGAAATTATATTTTTCCCATAACAAAATTAATCATTTCATACAGGTATTGCATATTTTCTCTTCTAAATAGAATTATTTTCTATTTTAAGTTTACACAAAATTGAGAGAATGGTGGTTTTAATCATTCTACAGATTTTGTCAAACTCTCATTAAGTGGTAGTGTCTGTATATGGAGCTACTCTTTCAAGATAGGTTTTTTGCCATCCACAACAAATGCAAAGGAAGTTACAGGGAATTTTTAGTAAATTTTAACATATTCATTCCAGAGTACATCAAAATAACTAACTCAGATACTTGGCGACTCTGTAATACTGTCAATAGAATCAGAGTCCATAATGAATATTTGCAAGTCTCGTTGTTCTGCCCGAAGCTTAAAAATAAAGTAATTTATGTATTTAGTTTTTCTGCCTATTCTTTAGCTCCTGATGTACACGCAAATCCATGTTTCCTGATAGTTCTGAAACCTTGTGCAGGTTTTCCTGAAATGCAAACCTAGTCTTACACACACACAACACAACAACAACAAAAAAAAGCACAGTATTTCTAAGCGTTGAACAATTTGCATGAGAAAATCTCGTCACACGGTTCATTATGAAAACACAGCCATGAAAATCAAGAGGTTTGTAGGAACTGAGTATTGTTGACAATACTAAGTAGGATTGTATTTAAACAAATGCATGCCACCTTCAGAATTAGAATTCTCAGCATAAAAAAAAACCCCAACCAAATGAATCCTAGGGTCTTTACAATTGCAATAGAAAGGCTCTGATCTGGTTATCGAATGTTTGGTGCCTATGCTGGGCATGTATCACACTGAGTTCCCAAGGTAATAAAGAGAGTTAGCATGAGGAAAAGGAAGGTGGGGAGGAGAGGTGTGAGGGCGGGAGATGTCTAAAGTCATTTCAAATCGCAGTTGGTATGAAGTTTTGAAGGGGCCAGCTTCTCCACTACTTTCAAGGCAAACCTAAGGTATAAGAGATCTCTGATAAGAGATCTCACTTCGAGTAGGTGAGATAAATCTACTTTAATTACATATTCAAATGAAATTTACCAGCCCTTGCCATTGCTCCTCATGTGCACTGGAAATGCCCTGGCTGGTTTTTAAGTTCCCCTCGTCTTTTCCCAAGTGCTTTTCCCAAGACCTCACCCTCAAGAGACTGTCCATCTCACCTGGCGTCTATCCTGGTGTCGCGGTGTAGCCTCAGACGGCAACAAGGAAACAACGTGGCAGCCTCTCTCTTGAGACCACCCAGAGCCAGGAGGGCAAAATCGGAAGAAAAAGGAAAAAACTCGTGGGTTGGGACAAAGGCATTTTAACAGAACAGCGAAAGAGTAACAGTAACACGGGTAAAGAAGCATAAAAACAACATACGATGCCGACCGCTCACCGACTGCACTCGGGACCGTCCCCGACCGCGCCGCCTACCCCCAACTTCCTGCCCCCTTCCCCTTCCCGGCCAGCTCCCGGCTACCCCCTGGGCACGGCTCACACCAGGTGGAATACCTGTGCCCACGTTAGGAAAATTAACCCTGTCCCTCCTGGAACCAGGACACTTGGGGACAAAGGTAAAGGGGAAGAAAGAAAAGACAGAAAGATAAAAAAACCTCTCTACTATTTTATAAAATTAATTGTAGAAAAGAACTGTGTCAATAATGGTTATGAAGCTTTTAATTCCTTAAGACTTTAGCAGGGGCTGAAAACGCTTACCCTTCAGAATTCAGACCTCAAACTTCCCAAGACCTAGAATAACTCTGTAGCCTATTAGTAAGCTAAATATACCCAAGGAACAAACATGTATAATATATCAGTCTTTTGTCAGAGACAAGAGCTTCTGTGCTTCTTTGATAGGAATAGCTCAAGGATCAGTTGTGAAGAATTTAAAACAGCTTAATTCAGAAAGAGCACTATTAGGATGGTTTTATTATCTTTGTCTTTTATTTAATGTACTATCACAAGATAGAAAAAGCAGCAGCAGACAAGAACTATTCAAAATGGAAACTTAAACAATGTATATCTCATATCTGATAGAGGTGGATATTAATATTAGTTTAGACCTATTGAGTCAGAGGTGGATAGGACAACAATTTAACAGAAAAGTCAAATAAATAAAAGTACTATGATTATAGATCCCAACTAGTTTTTATACAGGAAACAAATCTGAACCACAAAAATTAAGTCCACATATATAGATATGAGGCTTCTAGTACGAAAAACAAAACAAACCAGAAATTGAATATTGAGTAACTGCAAAAACAATCAGCCATTCCAAACTCTGTAACTTTTTCTCCACATATAGCTTGTTTTAAATTTGCTTTATGTACATAATTATGTCCCAATGCATATAACTGCACTCAATCATAGTTCCAGAAGAAGGAAAAGAAAGGGAAGGAAGAATTGTGCTTCTAATAAAACTTCTGTGTTTTCTTAAAACTGTGTTTCAGACACATCCACAAAACTGCAGCCAAACTAAATGATCATGTCTAATAATCTGCTTTGAGCAAGACTCATTTGAATCCACATAACATTGACAAAAGCTATTGCTGAATAGGTCATTCACTTCACAGGACCTTTTTAACCCATTGAAAATTTCACAGGGAAAGAAAACAAAAAACCATCAAAGTCTTTGTATTTAATATATAGACCTTTTTGCCAGTTCAAGTTTAAGACCTTTTTAAAAATGCACTGTCAGCAGCATAGCTTTTAAAGGTAAAATGAGGCCTTTAAAGCAGGTATCCCACTGTGTATTCTACCACTGTGCTGCCTGTGGAGTCTAAAAAACAAGGGCAAAGATGGGGCTGAAAGTCTCAAACACTCTCTTACAATGGCTTTCATCTTCTTTTCCAAATCTGTAACCTTTGAAGACAGAAGGAAATGCAGTTAATGCGTTTACAAATAGGCTGGAACCTGCCATGTTTTTAAAGGAAACTCACAAAGGGCATAAACGTCCACTGGAATCTCATTACATTATTTAAAGAGCTGACAGCTCCCCAGTTTGACATCTCTTTTGAGTTTCATCTGTTTGAAAAGTTCATGCACTTTGTCAGATTCTTTTAATGATTTGTCACCTCTCTCTCAAAATGAGAACAATTAAAAATATCATTGGTATATGACAATACCAGGAGGAAGCCCGCCTGTGACAAGCTACAAATCCATACTTACCCTTCGTCTTTTGCAGAAACAAATACTGTAAATTTGGCTGATAACATATCTGTCACCTTGCATGCTTATCAATACAGTCTTTTATAAATGCTAAGTAAGCAACAAGGAAACAAAACCCAGTGGTCCAGAACTCATGGACCAAGTCAATATGAACAAATGCTAGAAGAAAGCATACTTTGTGAAGATAATGACTGTAGATGTAAGCATTGTGACTGCAGTTGTTAGACTGCAAATAATAAGCAGCATACCATTTCTTCAGGAAACACTACAGAAATAAAAAGGAGCAGTAGCAGGAACATAGCTTCAGAAACAAATACAATTTCATATTATCACATACCCCACAGAGTGTGATGTACAAGCATGGTTTAAATAAAAGCCCATAAAATATTTTGCTATCTGCTTTAAGTCTCATTTTTTTATTCAAGGGCATAAAATCTGTACATGAACTTTTTTTTTTTTTTAATCTACTCTGATCTTTTCAGCTCTTAATTTTCAGTATGATTACTTAATTCTACATTTTTCAATTTCTTTATAGAATCTCGGTAGGACAGTTCTGATGACCAACAGTTAAACAGAAGTCTGCTTGCTATAACTCTACTGCTTCAAGACTCAGATTCTGGCAATATTAAAACCCATAATTGTCTTATTGTCTTTTAAATAATACACCAGACTCTTCAGTAGAAATATTTCTGTTTGTCTAATCTAGTAGCAGAACAATGAATGGTAAAATACCTGCATAACTGAAAACATTTCTGTGGGAACTTGATATATCCTCAACTTCATACTTCATGCAATGTAGTTCCTCATAAACCCTCCCTAATTCTTGCCAAAAAGTTTCCATTTTCTACACTTCATTTTATCTATGACTATTGTAGCAGCAGATAATGGCTAGATAATAGATAATGTGTGAATGGTTCAGAATAACATATCCAAATCCATTTCACCTAGCAATATACCAAAGTATCGCAATATGTCAGTTGTGGCTGAAATTAGAGACTGTAGTTTATAGAACATTTAATATGGTTTTGTGCCGTAGACCTGGATTCACATGGTACCTACAAATAAAATTTATGGGAAATCATACTTTTCCATCACTCTGGTTGTTAGTGTTTCTGAGTCCCCATCCGTACTCATAAAATTATGATCCCACTCTATGTTAATGCTTCTTTCCAATCCTGCATTGTCCTGCAGCTCAACCTGTGCCCATCAGGACATGGAAATTCAATTACATACATGTGCTGTTAATCTTATTAGTTGAGTTTGAGCATTTTCACCTCACTAATGCACACAGGAATCGCACAAAGAAAAAAAAACCAAATTTACATAGGTCACATAGCAATATTTTGTTGGGAAAAGGAATTGCAAACAAGGAAAATGCTGCTGAGCCCCGGAATTCTTAAAGGGCAGCTAATTAATTCTGGAATTCATAAACACCAACATTATGAATCACTTTTCAGATATTAATAATAATTTCATCCAGTGACACAAATTAAAAACCAAATAATTATTCCCTAAGGAGAAAGGAAAATGTCTTGGAAATGTCAGGAAATGTCATCTTCATGCCACCACATCTCTGCCATCACAGTCTGAATCAGAAGGAAGCTTCCATCAAAACAGAAAAATCCAGATTCATATTTGTTCTAAGAAACGATGATAGTACTCTGAGAATTTCCACCTCTTATTGCTGACTTTCAACCCATTATTTGTCTCTGAATTTTTCGGTACTACAGCTGGTTTTTGACAGGTTCAAACTGAATGTAGTAGTAATTCTTAATTTAGTACTTTGAGCTAGCTTTAGATTCATCTAGCTTTAGTTTCCGATGATCTGGAGGCTAACCTAGGTTAAGGTTAAGATGTTATACAGTACAATTCTGAGTATGAAATTTCCCTACATTTTTTCTAAACTAATCACATTAAAACCAAAAGAAGAAGAGAAACCAGAAGTAATGGTCATAAAAGTAAGATGGCACAGTCAGGTGAGATCACCCCTTTTCCTGTTGAGAAGGGATCAGAGAATAAAACATCAACAATACATGAAGAAAGTTGAGACTGCCTTCATCAACGAGTTTTTGGGACTGGCCACCCTGAGCTTTCAAGGACCAAAGTCAAACAGCGCTAATCAAAGTGGTGTCTGTTCAGTGGTATTATATGCAGCTAAATTAGGATAAGTCTGGTTTGTATGTTTAAGAGTTAGGAACTAATAATTGGAAAAGTGCACTGTCAATCCAGTAAATAGTCAAGCCTGATGTTCAAAACTGCACTGATCTTACTTTCAAGCAGCCACCCCTGATCTCCAGCTGACATACAGACTTCGGTATACGCAGTTGCAACAGAAGGGACTTGTGGCAGTAAACTGCTGTCTGGTCATCCTTAGAGGATACACCCCCTGGGAGGCCAAGTGTTCAATGGTGAGCAGTACCATAGCTTCCCCCTAGTTCCTGGTCTGCTGCCACAAAGCACAGATGAAAGCACAGGAGAAGCAACAAAGCAGTGCAATTCCCCTGCAGCTAAAAAAAAAAAAAAAAAAAGACCACAAACACCTAAGTCTCAAACTGATAGCATGAGACTTGATAAATCTGCATTTGTCTATTACAAACTAAAATCTTTGCAAGTCTATGTGAAAGCTCTAGCAATCTTCGGTGCTATAATGAATGTTTAACTATTGAAATGGATAAAAGAGTCCGGTAATATTAATGTAAAAAAGGTGGCAGCCACAGTACAATGTTTGCATGTCTTTACCATTGAAGACCTGTAACAAATTAGGTATACAGGTATAAATATGCATATATATACACATGTGTATATTTTTTAAGTAGCTATTAAACAAGATTGCTTTCTACAGCTAACAGAAAAGTCCTTGGACTGGAAGCAATGCAAGCTTCAAAACTCCTGTTAGTTCACAGGGCCATGCTTTCACCACTTCCTAAAATGCACTTTGCTGTTAGTAGATACCATTAAATCTACTGACTACATATGTACATTGTCTTATTATTCAGTCTCAGTATTCTGTCGTGCATTATAAACCCTGCAGTATTAGTCAGAAATGGTTACAGAGCAATCATGGCAACATACAAATAAAACATGAAAGAAGAAATCTTTTTTATTTTAATTTTTATATTAAAGTCAAATTAACTTGAATATCATTCTGGTTTGTTAATAAAATACAAGATAAATTAATTAATATCAGAAATAAATATTTATAATGCAAGCACCATGATAACAACAACAAATGAAAAAGCCTGTTAGTGGAAGCGCTTGCCCTGAAGGGCAAGAGATATGCCAACCTAATAACCTCACCAGGGGTTATGAAAAATTTGCACATTGCCCGACAGCCTAAGGTAAAGTCTAATGGTAGCTCTTCAAGTGGATAAAAGGGAAAATGGAATACATTGCAACGAGGTACCGTTTATCTAAATCAATGGAGACATTTCCTACTGCATTGACCTTCACTGCATCTTGAGGAATATAAAAAGCATTAAGGAACATTTTAAAAACACCCAGGGGTTTTCTTTATCTAGGTTTTCTCCCTGATCAAATAAACCAGAGCTCTTTATTATAGATATTTCCCATACTTCAAGTTAATGTACATTTCTCTGCAGCACAGCCACCTAAATAATCTTAACACTTCATGAGAGCCCTGACAGTCTCACAGAAATGTCATATTCCTCCCTCGATGAACATCCCTCAGAACAAGAGCTTTCCAATGTCCCTTTGTACTGACACTAACCAAAATGATTACCCTTAAGATGACCAAGATCAAGCAATGAAATGGAAGGACCGATGTTTAACATCAACACAAGCACTAAAGAGTGGAAAACCATGAAGGTGTCTAAACTGATATTGTAGATATGATAGAGTTCACCTACATCTGTTCCATACATCTATTTCAGCGTTTATGAGAAATAATACCACCAATAGAAGGGCCACCTTTCTTAGCTAAAACAGCAGATTCAATGGTTCAGTCCTAGCTATTTCCTAATGAACACTCAAAAGTAAAATCAGGCAACAAAGCATCATCAGCTAAGCAGACCGTCAGTAAGCAAAAAATGGGCATGGTTTCATGTATCTCACCTGAGCAGAACTCAAATGCTGTCCATTCAATTAATCCCTATTTATAGAGGCGTTCATGGTCAGAAAACAATATTTAGACATGAAATATAAAAGATATACTGCACTTATGATCTTTATACAGCTTTCTTCTCTCAACTGTCTAACGTTGTTCCTTGTGAACTATGTTTTCACACCAGGAGAAAATAGTAGAAGCAAGCTATACATGCAGACAGTAATAGTATTTCACCCATAGTGCTCTTTTTATCTCTAGGATTTAAAGAACTCTGCGAACTCAGCAAGGCTTAAGTAAACAAGACAATGATAGACTCACTTCTCATTCCTACTTATGGCAACCTTACAGCATTGCAGTAAGCAGTGACTCCTGACTACACAAGGTATATTCATTTCTAAAAATTAGCTTCAATCTCTGCGTTCTGTCCAGAAATATAATGCAGTTTCATTGGGAAATATTTGTAAGTAAGATGAAACACAGAATAAAGACAACAAAAGGTTGAATTTAACCAAC
>VZTM01024586.1:1576-15288 GCA_013400555.1 Jacana jacana | reverse complement strand
ATACAGTATAAATCATTAGCAGGAGCTCAGACTCTTGAAACGTACAACGCTGAAGAGATACAATGCCAAAGTTTTGTAACTTGCTTTTGTCTGGTATGTTGCCTTCATTTGAGTTGCAGTTGTGCTTTTAAATATTAACTTTATTTATTAATGGATATCTTTGGCATTGCTTTTGTAACTAAAAAAACTGGGATGTTCTTTTGGGAAAGAGAGAGAGAAGAAGAAAGTCAATGTAAAAGGTGCGTAGGTTTTCATTTATGACTGTAATACTAATTTCACAGCAGTGAAATGCAAATACTTTAGAGCTTCTGTTCATTGTTGGCAAATGAAAGCTCAATCCATATTAGCATTAAAATTATGAGAACTTATGTGACTGATACAATCAATCACTTATATGACTAATACAATTTTGCTGTCAAAGGTGACATCTGAAAGAAAACAAACAGTATAAATTAAACCAGATTTAAATTGTAAATGTTTGTCTTAATTTTATACATTACGCATAGTGCCATTAGCAATATGTGTGCTCTAAAACACACTTTTACTCACACAGTGTACCTTTAGATTTTTCCTTATGCTCCTTTGTTGAGATCAAAAGAAATAACATGCTCCGCTTAGTAATTTATTTCAAAAGCAAAATCCTACCACTGTACTTTGATTGGCATTGGTGACCCATCTTAACATGCTGTGGAGAGGCAGGTGAGCATTCACTGGACTAGAACAGTGTCCATGCTGAATCACTGGTTGACGTGTGACCCAAGCTGGCAGTCATTATCAAAGCATCCGGTAGGTAACTCTGTTCCAGGTGAAATTAGATTTACTCTTCTCAGATCCTCCTGACAAAAGGAAAAGCCATATTATGGACTAACTGGGATTTTTGTAGCAATCTGAGACTTTAGGGCTTCCTGATAGGTATTTCTCCAAAGCAGGTCCTGCTGCCCTCACCTTGGCAGCGTAGAAGCAGGACCTCACAGAGGACTGACCACCTCAAAAAAGAGCAGAGTTTTCAGCCTGGAGTGTAAATGTAGTGTTTGGTTGGGAGAAGGCAGAAAGACAGTGGTATCCTGTGTCCCCACCAGCCCTGACACAGTGCTTTGGGATTTAAAATGGTCCCTAATGGCTATATAAATGGGGATTGACTTGGTTTCTGTTTGTTCTGTTACCTTTTTCTTTTTATTTTTTTTTTTCCTTTTCACAAAGGCTCCCAGCATAGGAGGATTTAATGAAGAAATATATAAGTATATAAAGGTCATGGTAATTTTCTTTTAGGGTGTGCGTTTTTTGTGTGGGACTGAAATGTGTCCAGCAAAGTCCTTGAGTGTGTCTGTAACTTTGCATATTGCTGCTGCAGCAAATTAGACTGCTCGTGTCCCTCATTATGCACCTATTTAAGTGCTTTGCTAGATCGGGGCCTGATTTTAGAATAATTTTTGGTTCTTTAAGCTCTCAGCCTACTAATGTTGATAATGCTGTGGTATGAAAATTGTCTCTACTCTGATTATGCTGAATGTGCCACACCACAGGTATGAATGTTTTGGACTGGGCAGTTCTCTTTTCTAGATGGCAGTCTATATTTTGCGTTACTTCCTACGCATGTTCTCTTTTCCACCCAAAGTAGAAACAAAATGTTATTTCTCTGCATGAATATAGAAATTTATCTACCTAGACACAGTCTAAATTTTTACCTATAGTTTTTAGAATATCAAATTAATTGGGTTTTATGCATTTGTGGTAATATTTGCATTGTAAATACAGTGAGACAATACTTGCTTTTCAAACAGATTCTGCTTTAAACCACTAACAGATTTTTTTCTTCTTTCGGGAATTGAGAAATTTGATAAATTTGCGTTCATTAGCTGCCAGTTTTATACAACATCTTAACCAATTTTCCTAATTCAAGGATCACAGAAATGGAGCATTCTGATATTTTTCTCTACCTCAAAGGAAAAAACCCCAAGAAGATAGGAAAATGTATTTTTAACAGATTAGAAGGAAAACATTTTTAGTGAAAATATTGTGAAATGCATTTTAAAAGGGTAAGTTGGTAGAATTTGTGAATATAATTCATGTGAGGTACAAATACACTTCTAGAGTGAAAGCCAATATCTGCCAGTATATTCACGTATGAAACTATGATCTCACCAAAGGCGAAGACAAAACTTCTGCTGGCTTAATGGTACATGTGGCTTCACCAGCAGAGAATCATAGAATTGTTGAGGTTAGAAAAGATCTTTAAGATCATCTAGTCCAACCATTAACCTAACACTGCTAAATCCATTGCTAAACCATATCTCTCAGGAACCACTGTTTAGGAATTACTCTCTGGAGTGAAAAATTACCTGGTTGTCACAGAGAACCCCTTCACTTTAAGCATATGATGAATGTCACTGAAAATAATGTAAAACAACCTTAATAGCATCTCTTTTATGTTTAAACTTAGGCCCACATATGAAGCTGTAATGTGTGCATTGTGCAGTATGCTTCCCAAAAATTACTAGTAAGAGTTAGTTTACTTGTGTTTTTGTTGTTTAACGCTACTTATCCATGCCTAATAGCGCTAATAACTTGATGGCAATAAAACTGTCTTGTGATTGTCCTCTTCCCATAAAAACAGATACCCAGCACCTGGTGCCGAGTCAGATATCCATTGCTTGAGAGCAGTTTGTATTCACTGTGCTATGCTAAGACTTAAAAAATAGAAACTAGTCGGTGCAACAGACAAAGAGAGCTGCTTGTGCTATGCACACTTGCCTCTTACTGAGGACTTGCTGGTTGGTTTGCAGAACACTTGTGCTCTTTATTAAAACATGGGCAAAATTTTTATTATTTTTTTTTTCCATACAAGCAGCCTGCAAGCAGAATAGGCACCATCCTGCTGTGATGTTGTTTCTCCTCGCTGACTCAAAGGCTTACATGGTAAACTGCTGTTTATTGCAAAATTGCAAAAGGAGGGAGAGAGTCAGACCCTGAGGTAACAGTATTCATATGGACTACAGAATTCAGCGTTTTCTTTGGAGATTTCCCGTGTGCAGAGCAGGTCTACTTAGTACGTTACCCTGCTTGTTGAAGGCATACGTGGAAGTACAAATATTGCATAAATGCAATGCTAGACCCTGCTCAGGCTTGTATTTTACTCATAGTTAGTATTCCAGGACTGGAGTTTAATATTTGCTTTTCTTGAATATTTGTGCCAAGAAAACACAACAGCACAGAATTGAATGTACAATTAAAATGCTTCCTCAATTCAAATGGGTTGAAGTGCTTGCTTTCTCTGAGCTCTAAATTCTTCTTTTTCTTCAGCATAATTATTTCTTCTTTTGTACAAAGCCAATTTTTTGTGACTGGACAGAATTTTTTTCAATGTTATTTTGTGGCATATTCATTCCAAGTGAATGTACTAGTAGCATTCCTTATCATAATAGAGATCCCTGTTCTCAAATGCTACATAATCTGCTTAAGGGAAAGGTATAGATCTCTGCATTTGACTTTTCTAGTCCTCTTCAGCCATTTTATTTTAGTCATGACAGGATTAATAAATCTCCATGAGGTAAATGAAGGTATGAAGGAGCTTCAAGGGCTGTTAATGTTCAATTTCTTTTTTTTTTTTTTTTTTTTTTTTTTTTTTTTTTTTTTTTTTTTTTTTTTTCTTTTCTGTGCCTTTTTTTTAAGAAGCAAAGTTGAGATTCTTCCTTTTTGTAGGGTTGTATTTAACAAAAAATGGATATCTCTAAATGCATTATATTAATATGATAATCCAGACTGTGGAGCAACAGTACTATTTTCTGCTCTTCGGAAGAACTTGTTGTCAGAGGTCACCGTAACTCAATCATCAATAATTCATCTTAGAAGTCTCACTAAAGAAATGGGGGGTGCATCAAAGCACATAATGGTTGTCCAGTGTTCTTTGCAGGGAAGCCTCATGGATGTATTTTCCTTCTGACAGGAACCCCCGAGGAATCTTTTGCTCAGAAACTTGCAGGAGCAGGTTCCTGATTGTATGAAATTTGGTGAATCATAACAGTGATGGTTTGTTGTGCCTCTTACTCTAAACCCCAAATTTCCTGGACACAGAAAGGTAGCATTTCCACATAATGGAGAGGTTTCTGATATTGGTGGAAAACAAGGGCATTGAAAGTCAAGAACTAAACATCAAGTGAACTATTTGATACTATTATTCATCAAATGAGTAATCTAATAGTGCTTGAACACATAAATTAAAAACAGTAATGCATCTTGTTTTAACAGAGGAAGAATATTCAAACATTCAGTAAAATTCAGCTCTGACTTAGTTTCCCTAAAGTGAGATGGTGTTATCTCAGACTGTCATTCCAAAGTGTGAGAAGGGAATTTGCCTTTGATTCACATCCATCTGCCTTAGTATTCATACATTTAGCAGGAGAAGCAGGAGGTGATACCAAACAAGTTCTCCCATAGGTTCAGGCAATAAGCAGCATTTCTATGAGCAAAGGAGATGCAGGGGCTCCAATTCCTTTCTCTGTCCCCCTCCTGTTGCAGTGCAGGCTCACCAGCTAATGCAGGGGGCTGGGCCATAGCTGTCACACACCGTGATAATTTTGGGAGACTGATTTGTGCTCACACAGGGAGTTTGCTTTGTGGCGCCTTGTGTTTCAACGTCTAGCCAACTGCAGTCTGTCCTCTAGCAGGGTCCAGTGTTGTTCTGCTCTAACCAAATTATAGGCAGATGTAAACAGACAATGTCTTTTCCTTTTGATGACAAGATCATCATTACTTCTCCAGTTCATTTTCATCTGCTTATTGGAAGCTAGGAGAGGGCAGTGCTTATACTAACTTATAGATACAGAGAGAGAGAGTTTAACATGTATATGTACAGAGAGAGAGAGTATACATATATACACTGTGTATATGTGTATACTGTCTCTATATAAATATATGTACTCTCTATTTTATATATATATATATACATATATACACACACACTATATATATATATTGAGAGTATAAAGTTATAAAACATCAGGACTCTGCTTTTGTGTAATGACATGTGATGGCATTTTAATCTTCTTTTCTTTTAAGGACAGTAGTGGTCAGGCCTCGGATACATTGTACCAATAAGGCCAGGAGGAATTTTCCATTTTTTCTGAACAAGTTTTAGATGTTGATTTGCTGAAAACTCAGCTTTATCACGTTGTCTTCAGGATCCTCACTGAAACTTTGAAGTAGGTGCTGTCTAGGATGCTACCTACAGTCAACCATGAGGGATACAAGAATCCAGAGGATGACATAGAGTGGCGGGTTACAAAGTCTGAAATTTCTGCTGTTTCGACAATGGCTGTATGTCCCTGCTCTGCCACCCACAGGTCTCCTAAATGTTTCTTCTTTTCCACATCAGACAAACTCTTCTTTCCAGATTGCCTCCCTGCACCAGAGTCCTTGATCTTCCCCTCCCTTTCCCCTAGGAGAAAACCTACCTTGTCTCTGACTCACTGCCACCTTTAGCCCCCTCATGCCATTGAGTGTTTGTCCAACAGATCTAGGGTTATTTCCTCACTCCACCCCTTGATTTGTGACTGTACCCATTCTATGCCTTGTATTGAGTTTCTCTTTCAGACATCTTCCTACACCTCTTTGAAGATTACCCACCATTAAGTCATAATTAACATAAAAGATAAAATATGCTGGAGTAGGAGGCAAAGCACATGCTCCTAAGTGCTGTTTCATACTGACTGTATATCTCTGTTTTCAGATTTCTCCTGCAAGTCCAAGCAAGCAACTCAGTAAGCTCAAAGTATTTAATATAGTATATGGTGTTCTGTGCCTTGGTCTGTGCTATTTGACAACCAGTTTTCAGGTTCATTTATATGAATCTTTCAGTAGTGCCAAGTTCTCTTCAAAACTCACTACAGTTCAGTAGAAGTATTTTTGGGTATGTGTCTGTGCATGTAAGAATATATATGTAAAAATATTACATACACATGCACACAGGTTTATCCTTCCAATATTCTAAGATTTTTAGTATTTTCTTGTTTAAGCTAACAGATATTCATGACACTGACAAAGTAAACTGAGCAGTAGAAAAAAGCATGCAGTTTCAAGAGTGATTAGTGATAAACATCAAAGAGTTTATGTGGTGACTAATATTTTAGAATGAGGAATTATCAATTGGGATATCTGATGAGAAATGAGCAAAATTGGCTGATTACAGTCATGATTATTAAGTTGCAGGTTCCTGTGTGTTGCAAAAAAAAAAAAAAAAAGAAAAAGAAAAATAAAAAAAGAGCTGCAAACTGGAATAAAATGGCTCCTTTTTTTCTCCTTTTTTTTTTTCTTTTCCCCAGACAATCTTTCTCAGTTATTATTTGGATAAAAACTTCCAATATGAGGAGCAAGCTCATTTGCTTCACTTCTGAAAGGCACATTTCGTTACTTGCCTGCAGTGAAGTGTGGGGCTTTTGGAAGTTTTGCACTCTGTTTTGTTCCGTACCTGTTGGTGGGATGGAGGGTGGCAATGGAAAGTCTGTCTCTGAGCAGAACTTTGGCTTAAGGGAGCATTGTGGTCTACTGGCAATCTTTCTAAAATGTCCTATGGGCTTTAGATTTTTTCTGTACCTTTACTATACAGTCTGGTATTGTGCAGCTTCTCACACATCTTTTAAGGCTTTTGATAAGATGCTGGGTTTGCAAGGAAGTCCTCAAGGTGGCCAGGCAGAACTGGCCTCCTTCTTTCCTTTTCTTTTATTGCACCCTCATGCTGTTATGTACTTTTTACAGAAATAAGACTCATTCCAGCCTTTCCATAGCATCTATTTATTTTTGAGAAAGATTGTGTTGAAGCAACTTTGTCCTTTTTGGTTTATGTCTCTTTTAGTCTTTCACATCCCTCACCCAAGCATTGCACTTAACTCAGCATGAATTAAGTGGATTCATTTGAAACTTGGCTCCTTTTATATATCTCCTTGCAATCTAAGGAAGAGACTTGTTTTAAAAGAATCAGTCTATTAGTTTTGCATTCATGAACAGTGAAATTATCTTACCTGCAGGCACAAAGTGCAGCTTGCTTTCATCCTGTGGTTGGTCTCTGATTCATAAAATTTATGTGCCATATTTTGGTGCTATGTGATAACAGCCACCAGTGTAAATTAAAGTAGCCATGGGTTAGTGGATTTAGCACTCGCTCTCTGTGGCAAAAGGACACCTCAGAAGCCAAAGACTAGTTGGACCCTGTGAATGTCCCAAACCACATTCCCTTTAACTGGCCCTGCCCTTTACACAAAAGCCAGGAGAGAATGTTTAAAGATTGACTCCTGGGGATTTCCTTATGCCAAAGGCATCATTTGATGGGCAGCTGAGGTAGGTTTTGAAGTGTATAATACCACTGGAATTGGTGCAAAGCAGGTGGAACAGACCCAAGATCAACCCACAGACTTTAATTGCATGATGACTCAGATAATGCTTCTTAAAGCTAGGCTTTTTCTCCTTCTCCCCCTTCCATTGCCTTGAAAAAAACTGTGGTCCATCTTTTTGTTTATTTACCAAACCCTAGTTGCTTGGACAAGGGTTTGGCAAATAAATAAAACTAGGGCCATTTCAGTCAAGCTCTACTTAATCCCTTTTAAATCTTTTTTTTTAATTATTTTCTGAGCAGTTGTCTAAAGTGCTATTGGCTGTGAGGTGGGGTGAATATGTACTGATGAAATAAAAAAATAAAATTAATTTGGTCTGGCTTCTCTTTAGAAGGTCTTCAGCCTCATAGTGTCACTTGCAAGGTTACAAAAGTTGTATTTGTGGTTTTTGTTCTGCAAGAGACAGACTTACCTCCCCCCTGAGAATCAAAGCAGAGAAACAGCAGTACAGCTGGTGAATGAGCTAAATAGCTCAAATTCCTCCCAAAAATTAAACACAGAGATCTGTTTTACTGATGAACTTTGAAAAACAATAACGGTTTGTATCACTCAAGATGTTTGATAGCGCTGAAACTATCCATATCGGTTTTTACCCCTTACACATAAAAGATTTTTAGATCTAAAGAAATTGAGTTCAAAGAAATTCAGTTTAGTTTTATTTACAATATAGGTTTCTTTTTTCTTCAAGTGAGATAAAATATTTTTAGTTACAAACTCTTAAGCCAAATGTTTTGTAAAGCTGGGTGAAATTTATGTGAACAGATGACAGTCCTCAAGCTTGTCCTTTTCCTGGCAAATATTTTTTTTCAGTGAACTGACATTTTTTGATTAAAAAAACAACATCTGGAAAAATTCCTATATCGATCCCTTCCTGATCAACCTGCCTTGCAAATATCTGCAAGGTGTATATTTTTGTAGCCATTCTTTAGCACCTGGAACTCCAGACTCCCCTTCCTGCAGTCAATAGCCATCTTGCTATTGCATCCATATCTTGACCCCTCTCCCCTGGAGGTACCTTTACACCATCCCATCCCGTAACACCTTAAAATCTGCTGCTTATTGTACCTGGCCCATTTCTATGAGCATCTGCCTCTTTTGTAAAGGTGCTGGTTTTTCAACTCATCCTCTGACAGGATTCCTGCTTCAGATGGGACTGCTTTTCCTTGGATAGCTGGTCTACCTAACAAAATCAAGAAAAGCCATTGTTTCTCCTATGTCCTGTGGAGGTAACTGAGTAAAACCTCACCTATTTTCCCACATCCACATGCTGCTGCCCATGACCTTGTCTCTTACACATCCTTCTGCAGGACTCTCAGCTCTCCTCTTTGGCAACACCATGACCAAGTTCATTTGAGGATTTACTCATTAGGTCTTTCATGCCAGAAATTTTCATGGCTATGAGTCACCAGAAAACCTTGCAGTTACTGGGTCTGTGACTTGTCAGCAATGAGTACATGGCCTGGGACAGAAGGAGAAGACTTGAAGCACATTCAGGTTTTAGATTTAAGTTTCAGATTGGTAATCATGCAAGTTCTCTCATCCTGGACAAACTTACTTACCTATTCATAGTAGTTACAGTTGAAAGGGTGTAGTTTCTTCTTTTTATGTAATTTCTGTCTTCTGAGACTGTGAGAGGGGACAGACAATTGCACTGATACGTTCCGTATTGCTAGTCAATAACTGCCTCGTTAGTTGTGTATCGGTGGTGGAAAGGTAATGGGTTTGTTAATTTTATTCCATTGAAAAGTGAGTCATGTCAAGAACATTTCAGTCTCTAGCTAGCATTTAGTTATCAGTGGCATTGTACTGGGGTAAAGTAGGAAAGTAGGAAAATCACTGTGCACTGACAGGCTCACTCTCTGGCCCTTGATCTGACCCTGAGAGTGGCCTTGGATCACTCCTGAGGAGACAGCCCATACATATTCACCAGGTCCAAAACAGGTGTTGTGCTTCTTTCAAAACTGGAGATCTACATATGGACAATTTTGGTACTTATTACGCAGAAAGAATAGACATGGGAGCCTTGGTGACTTAAGAAATCCCTGTAACTACGACCCTACAGAACACCTCTGTGCGCTGGCTTGTATGTTTACCCCAGATGTGGCTTCAGGTACCTGGGGGCACCTCCAGAATGATGGGTGCATGCCATGGTGTTCTTTGGGTCAGACCATGCATCTTTTGGAGTGCAATCTATCTCATGTGGGGTTTGAGTGTGTCTCTTTATATATATATATATAGCATATACTTCTTTTTAAACAGCAGGTAATCAGAGAGGCAGTATTTCCAGTGGCCCTGCATGTAAAGAGATAATTCTCTCTTCAGTTAGGTCAGAAATGTCCAAAAGTCATTACATACAATAAATACACTTCTGAAAATCCCAGCATGTGTGAAATTTCCTCCTTGCTTTCTTCTCATAATGGCTGCTAATCAGAGGAGAGAAATAAAAATTAATATAAAGCATATTCAGACTTGGCTCCCTGCTATCATTTCTTAACTGTTGGCCTTTGTGGCAAAAAAAAAAAAAAAGGAAAAGTTACTATGACATAGCAAAGGCTGTGCAATTTTAAGGGAAATTGAAAGAGAAGGCCAAATGGAACAAAAGTCTGATTTTCATTGCTACTAAAATGACAGCATTTTTGTCTCCTCATTAATGAAAACTTGTTAAGGGGAGAGAAGGAAGTCATTATGGTACTAAGGACTGAAGGGACCATAAGAGAGAAAATTAATAAAGTAGGAAATGATGATCCAAATGCAGACTTCCTGCCACCAGTGATATATACATCTGTATAAGCAAATCGATATGACAGTATGTAAATCAGGAGACAGTATGTACAAAAAATGGCTAAGTTAACTCTAAAACATCCAGCTGATAAATGCACATTACTTTCTTTTGTAGAAATACTTGGAAACCCTAGTTGGTTCTCCCTGGGTCTATGCACATGTTGTAGAAAGGGATTCCAGTCCAGAGAAGATGTAAACAGTCAAAAAGAAAGGGGGGAGAAGACGTGCAAGAAGTTGATATAGCAAAAATAAAATCCAGCTCTTCTGACAGGGCAATCTGTAGGGGATCCCATGGCTGTGCACTGGCTTAGGCTTCACAACCAAAGTTCCAGGACCCCCAGTTCCAGGACTCCCTCTGAATACCAGTATATGGCAGTAGAATTTGTTCAAAGCAGAGTGGAACCACCCACACACAATCAACAGAAGATGAGGAATAATGTAGCTGTAATTGAAATAGGGTGTGGTTAGAGCAAACCTCCTCACTGATGTGGGATGAGTGACACGCAGCAGAACACCTGGTTGGCAGTGACACATGAGGGGTTCCTTCTGTGTCCACCCTGAGGAATGGGTGGGCTGCTCAGACTATGCATCAGGGATTCAGGGAGGCTTTTCTCAACTCATGTGCTGCTGAGAAACTGAAACACAGAAAGGTGTTCCCCAGTAGCCACCTGTGTGATGGCAACCCACTGTGGCATTGCATAATTGCTCTATACTCAGCGTACTTCAGAGAAAGTTCCAGTCCTCAGGAGTGCCATACCAGAACATCTTCCTGCAGAGCTTCTTCTACTAATTTCCTACAACTGGAAACTGAAAATGATTTAAAGTTCGCTTGAACCTCAAGGAAAGTCTGTGTAATGCTGTGGACAGGGCTTTACGTCCATCCATCTATTCATTCATACAGGCCGAAACCAGTGGGAGGTGCAAGGGTGGAGGAGATGAGAAACAAGTATTATATTACCACCTGGACAAAGGTTCATGATCTCCTCTTGGAAGAGTCTGTTTTCCTTCATGTGTACTTTTCCCTTTGCATAGTGCTTCTTGCCTTCTCCTTCTTAGATTCATCTGTTGCAATGCTTTTTGTCTGTAGCATTGTGTTTCCATGATACGGACTTGTAGCTGCTCAGCGTTTGCCACTGCCTCACCCTTACAATCTCTTAGCAGCAGGAGCAAACCCCCAAACATGTCATTCACATTCTCAGCAGGTCAGAAATTATTTTAGTTTCTGTTTTATGGAATTATGGAAAGTGCTGTTTACAATTCAGTACCTTGTAATCCTTGTGTGTGCATGTGTGTTTGTGTGTGTGTTTCTTTAACAGTTATTAAAGGGATTTGCTGATTAAAGGAAAAAGAATAATATGTCAATTGCAGCTATCAGTTGGTTTTGGTGTCTAAAAACAGCATTAACTGTTCCAAAGTCAATAAATAGGTACTTCACAGCCAGGAATGTGATTTTTCTAAAGGATACAAATATCCTTACAATTTGACAGTAACATTTGAATATCCACATTTTATACAGGAATGGACAAATAAAACAGCTCAGTTCCACAAACTTTTGGTTTTAAAGGAAAGGGCATTATTAGGGTGGTGCTGCTGTGAAGCTTATATTTTGCTCGAAGTAATTAAATAAGGGCTACTTACTTTTATGAGTATTTTTAACCTCTGCCTGTAATGTGTACCAGAAAGATACACATTAAAAATGTCTAAGCATCTTTAAGTATTTCTCATATTTTGATTTAATTAAAACAATTTTAAACACCCTATAGAAGAAGATACAACTATAATACATAAACACATATTACAGTACACATAGTGGGGCAACTAAACATCTCATTCAGACTATATTTCTGATTGCTTTGGCATATAAGTGCCAGGGTCATTCTCATCTAGATTGTATTTACAGAGCACATGGAGAGGAACACCACCAAATTTGCCTAGGGAAATATAACTGGCCTTATATTTCTGCTACACTTGTGCAAGTTAGAAATGATGTCTCGGCTTTGATTTGTATTTCCTGTTGTTTGTCAGTTTGCAAAGAAACATTTGTGTTATCTGTGTGTTGCAGGAAGCCTGCACTCCAGCTGGTTAGTATGCTTGTGTTAAAAAAGCATGTAGACATTTTAATTTACAGCTTCTTCATTTTAAAAATTGTGATACTGTTATTTTAGTGGTTCAGCAATTTCTTTTTCCTTTACTTGTGTAGATCAAAAAGTACTGGCTGCTGCTACAATTTTTATTTTCTTTGCTTTGTATTCAGTTTTAACTACTTTTTATGGAGGAATTTTTAAATCCTTCACAGCAGATATCCACAAAAGTCTTCTGAGCATTGTTGTTTATGTTGCTTCAATTCTTTTCCTACCTCCTATTCCACATAAAGATTCCACATGCATTTATTTTCAGGTAGTTAATTATCCCCAGAGATCAGATGTTTGGCTGATTCATAGAGAAACTTACAGCCTTCCTCACGGTCGTGGTTTTTTCAAGTAGGAACTAGCTTCCAGATTTCACCTTCTTTCCTCTCGTGATCTGATTCTCATTAGTACAGGGCTAAGTAAAAGAAGTAAAAGGCTTCACCTCACTTCATTCTTATATGACTGCAAGATTTTCACTGTAGGTAAGGCTGGGGTTAATTTTTTATATATATAAATTTATATATCTGTGTGCATATATTTCTTATACATCTACAGAGAGAAATTTCTATAAAAATATGTTGTTGACTTGAGTTCTCTGAAGAATTTTTAAAAACCATACTACTTTTTGTTTTAGGGTAGAATGACACAAATGTACTGTGATTCTTACAAGCAACTGTGACGATCTTTTTTTCAGATCATTCATTTTAGCAAAGGGCACTATGATTCTGTTTATAGTAACACTTGGAAGTGCATAGCTGAAAAGATCTAATTTTATAACCATTACCTAAGAAATTACAATTTTTGAACAGTTTAGTTTTTTTCCGGTTTTTCATATTCTTTTTGAATATTGCCCAAAGCTGCTTTATACTTTCGTTAGAAAAGTAAGCAAGCACTGCTTTCTCTTCAAAGGAAATCTGGGTTAAAATGGCTTGCGAGAAGATCACTGCCTGCATCGAAGGGGTTTAGGCTGTGTCCTCTGTTCAGACCTGTTCTTAAATAATGCGTTTTTTAAAGTGATAATCTGCAAGGGGGCATTTGATCGTCTGAAACATATGGTGCTTTGCTCTCAACTTGTACAACAGCAGCAATTATACAGAAAAGCAACATGAAGACTTCGGAGAACGCAATGAGATCCGCGGTGGGGCACATTCATTCCATCCCACACAGACAAAATGGGATTACCTCCTTAAAATTCACAGGGTAATCCCTAAGCATCATTGTTCTAAAAGCTAGCTGTTTTTACTGACTTTTATCTTACTTGCTGTCATTCAGAGGCTTCTGCCCTAACCATGGGTGATTCAAAATTATTTCTAATAGGCATATGCAGAACACCCCACAGCACTGTGTATGTATGCAATTGCTTTAATAGCATTTTGTGGGAGGTTTGTCAATTGGTTGGTTTTTTTTCCCAAAATGAGTA
>VZTM01024549.1:838-29933 GCA_013400555.1 Jacana jacana | reverse complement strand
ACACTAACTGTAAATGAAGTGGCTATTATTGTATTATTGACATTATTAGCTTCATAAAAGTAACTAATCCAAAGAAACTTTCTCCAGTCTTTTCTCTAACAAACTAGAATAATTCATTCAAGTTGATAAATATTATATTCAAGTGTAGCTTTAAGTAAATGTTCTCAGTATAAAGTTTCACTTGATCTTTGTTCCACTGGTCCAATTTTTGGTATCATTTTCTCAGGCCTAGCTCTCTGACTAATCTTTTCCTTTTAAGTGTAGTAATTTGTTACAGGAATTGAAGTAATTCAAACATGTTTTAAAAGTAAACAGCTCCTGTGCTGGGACTGTGGTTTACTCAGGGTACTTACTTTCTCAAACATGCAGATGGCAATTGTGAATGGAAAAGTATTCCCAGAAGTTAGGAGAGCCTGCATGTATCTGTCTTAAGTAACAACTGCTTCTATCTTATTATTCTAAATGAAAAGAATATATCATATGCTCATCTACATTTTACTAAGTTGTTTTGTTATTTCTAAATGTTTGCAGTTTCAAAACAGGAGGGAAGACCACAGGCCATCCTTGCCTGTCTAGGCATACCAGGGAAGTGTATTACAGCATTTCTTATCTACCCATTTAATTCTGTCTTGTATTAATTTTTAAGGGCTTGACTGTGTAGCTTTAAAATTTTGAAAAAATGCCTTTAGCAAGCTCTTCTGGATAAGAATGGAAACAGGAGTACTACAGCTTCTCTTGGCTTTAGGATGAGATAGATGCTGAATCGCCTTGTTAAACAGGGCCTTTATTCTGTGTAGTAATCTGAGAAGCTCTTGACTTTCTCTTGTAGCTCATGCTTGTAGAAATTGGACACATTTCTCTTCATGTTTTTGTCATACTGTCCCATCAGTGAGGCGTGCCATGCTAGCCTACCTGCTTCTCAAGAGCTCATCTCTGCACTTTGTTGCTTTATGTTGTAGACACGCTGATACTGGATACGCTTTATATCATATAAATGAATTCTTTTTTAGAGGCAATAAATTTCCTGTACTAGGTTTTTTATCAGAAAATTTGAAAAACTTTCTGTGATCCCTTTAGTCTCTTGATCAAATTGCTTTTGTTCATAGTACAGCAACGTTACAATAAGAGAAGGTATAGGGAAAAGAGAGAAAATAGACAGATACACCTAACAGCTGTGACTAACAAAAAGAATATATTTCATTGCATAGCATTTGGAAATTTGCTCAGTTCATAAAATAAAGTGGGGGATGAGAAGGGATGAACCACACAACAATACACTGTAAATTATTCAATGAAATTAATGCACACTGTGTGCAGACTTTCTAAATGGGAGCTCCCAAATATTCATGAAACTGTCATGCTCATCAATTATTTACAGGATCTGTTACATTAGTCTTGAAAGAAACATACTGGGATCAATTGCTTTAGTAATTTTTTGAGGTTTTAATATCTGTTTGCTTCTTTCCAATTGCATATAGAACATTTGGTCTCCATCAGAAATAAAACCATAAGTAACATCTGCTTCTTAATTAGGAAAGGATAATGAGGAAGGGTTTGTATATATTTTTGTCATTAACTGCCCTCCACAGAATAGTAATATCACATTGCTATCTGTAGGTGACAGAATCATTTACAGTGTAATTTGACATGCAGAGGTTACTGTGTTTCTGTGGTTAAATATCTTAATGTCAGCAGGCATTCTTTTGGATTCCCCTCTCTCAGGGCTTTACCTTTATGTCCCTATTAGTAATCAGGAAGAAAATGTTTGTAACTTAGGACCCTAAGTCAGCCAGAACTTAAGACCAACACATAGATCTTGCTTGCAGATTAGACTTAAGTCAAAGACTTTGAGTTGCACCAATCCCTTTGTATCTTCAGGAAGTTCTTCCTTTCCTCTCTGAGATGTGGCTGCCTACTTCTCAATACATGTCTTTCCGGCTCAGCACAAACTTCTCAAGGCTGGCTCTTGCCTGCCACATCCTACCTTCTCCCAACACATCTCTCACTGAGCAGTCAGTAGCACCCCAAGTGAAGGGGCCTCCATCAGAAGACTACAGGTAACAGTAGTCTCTGTTACCTCTCACAGGGCTTTCAATTCACTTTGACACATGAAAATATTGTAAACGGGGGAAAAAAAAAGGAAAAAACAAAAAGTCTGTCATATGGGTTTGCTGCCTGTATCCTGTATTGTATTCTAAAAAGACCTATTATTACTCCTTCTCCAGACTGAATGGCTACAAAAAACACGTAGAGAGCACAACAGTAAAGCTCTATATCTTTCATCAAACATGCTTTTTCTCCTGTTATACCTGAAGGCAGAGCCAAGTCCTTACTAAAAATATATTATAGGTTCAGTTACAGGAACCTACACATTTTAGTAAACCTTTTATTGTATTTGAGATAGCAAAATTATGTAAGAAATTGCTTACTAGCTTTCTTGACAACATGTTTTTTTTCTGTGTGGGAAGGTTTGTCACAGTGGAAGTCTCAGAAAGGACAGTAGAAGCCTGTTTGACTCTCTGGTGTCTTACCCTTTCTACATGGATGCTGCTCCATCCATCTACCATTAACTGACATATATTTTTTTATGTGCCCAACATACCCAATCACATCAGAAATTCTCTTTACTGCAGCAGATGTTGTGTTTTGGTGAAATGTACTTTCTTTCAGAGATAATGGTACACAAATGAGAATCTTTGACACACGGTCAGCTTCTTTCCAAGTGTGTGTTATGTCCCAAGAAAAATCCTTGAATTCCTGACAGTTTTGCAATTTTGAGAGGGCAGGGACTGTTGCTTGGAATAGTTTCTGTTCTTTTGCATGCGATTTTTTTTAGTTTTTTTTTCCTTTACCATCTAGTAAACCTACCAGTGCCACTGTGGTGCCTCAGGGCAAAGGTTGCAAGCTCTACATGCGTCTTGATGGCATATTTAGACAAAGATCCTTTGACTGGCTCCTCTGGAAGCCTCTCTGCATTGCAAAACAGTTGGCCAAGTACTGTGTTTGCTACTTTGGTTTGGTTTTTTTACGTTCATGCAACTGTCAGTTCAGCCTGGCCTTTTGACCAAGCATTATGAAATCCAGGTATTATATGACTGATTACTATGATCTTCTCAAAGCTACAGATTGCAACGCATCAAGCTGTATATTCCTTGTGTTGAGATGTTTCTAGTACTGTGCATGCTGCACTAGAGTTGAAATTCTTGTGCGCTATGAGGTGTATAGGTAAATGCAAGAAAAAGCCCCTTTTCACTTAGCTTTCCACATGAATGATGCTATAGTGCTTTCAAATTTTAAACATGGAAACATAAGGATTTGAAATTAAAGTTTGAAATTCTTACAGGGGCAACATAACACCATCCTGTATACCACAAATGCAACGTAATACTGGGTTTTTAAATATTGTCTTGAGTTTTTGCTTTTACATTTCTGCTTGTGGTGTACTATACTGTTTTGGGCTTTTTGAACAGACTTGTTTATAATCAATAGTAAAAGGTATTTCCATTGGACACCTATAGATCAATTGATGTTCTTTGGTAATCTATGCTAAAAAAAAATGAAACTTATAAAATCATAAGTAAAGAACGATTTGACGTACTAAAGACTCATTAAAATAAAATAAGACTTTAAAAGTTCTATTCAGAAGCTCTATCCGATTAAAAGGAATAGCAACACTGTACACTCCAGTTTGTATGTACAAATTTAATTACAACAGACACACAGCCTGGATTCCACTAGTTTGGGACTGTAGTTTGCGGAATAAGAGGCTGAGGGGAGACCTCATCACTCCCTACAACTGCTTGAAAGGGCATTGTAGAGAGGTTGGTGCTGGTCTCTTCTCACGGGCAATTAGCAATAGAACGAGAGGGAATGGCTGCAAGCTGCAGCAGGGTAGGGTTAGGCTGGACATTAGGGAAGAATTCTTCCCAGAAAGAGTGGTCAGTCAGTGGAATGGGCTGCCCAGGGAGGTGGTGGAGTCGCCCTCCCTGACTGTGTTTTAGAGTAGATTGGATGTGTTGTTGAGGGATATGATGTTGAGGGATATAGTGTAGGGGAGAACTTGTAGAGTAGGGCACATGGTTGGCCTCAATGATCCCAAGGGTCTCTTCCAACCAAAATGATTCTATGATCCAAACTGCTAGCATCTCACTCGTTGGTTCGTCTGACTTTACTCTGAGTTATCTTTGTTCAAGAAGTATCAACTATTGAAATAATCATGGGACTAAAATACTGATGCTTTTTTTTTCCCGTTCAGTCTTGTAACACTAAAAAAAATGTAAAAGCTTGCCCCTCAAAAGATTTCCCCCCCCCTTCTGCCCCCTCAAAAAATACTTGTTTAAAACATAGTGAATTTTTGCAATTTGAGTCATAATTATTTCATGGAGGACAAGGCTGGGACAAGCATTTATGAGGAACCTACCTCTCTCCACCCAAGATCTTTATTCTGTTATTAGATATGTGTATTTTGGTAGATTTTTCTGTGAGAAAAGGCTATTTTTCATAGTTAAGACGCACAGAACTCTTCCTAGTATCTGTGCAACACTGGCTTTACAGTCCATGTGAACAGCACCTTGAAGCTGTTAAGCGTTCCTGTAAGTTTCCTAAGCATTACATGTTTTTATTTCCAGCTTCTATGTTGCTAATATGTCCATGCAGCTAGCTGTTTATTGCTTATGAACAATTTCTTCATGTATGCAAGTGTATTCTTTACTGTATATCAGACTGCTTCAAAACACCAAATCCCAATTTTCTGTCCTAATAAGTTTTTATAGGGTGATATCTTTCAGTAACATAACAGAAATAGATAAGACCCCATGAGGATTCAGAGAGGGCTATTCACACACTTACGAGCCATCACAATCATCTCATTTTGACACAGCTACTAAGTATAATTTCACAGTTTTTCCCATTTCTAAGTAGAAATACTTCTACCTACTTCATTTTTTATTAGAAATTGCACATCTTGTCACAACAGGCAAAACTAAAAAGCAATCCTCAAATAAGAAAATCTTTCATGATGAGGCATGAAGAGCATAAGGATTTTTTCCTTTCCCTAATTTTGCCTTTTTCACTTTTACTTCCCACTTTGTGTCAGCTTATCAGAAGTATAGAGCTATATACAGAGTAGGTATTGGGACTTAATTGATCTTAGTGCTTACTTATTCAGGATTGTGACACTGTAGATAAAATAAACTATGATGTTTATCCTAGCAATGGACCAAATGCCTCATGTGCATTAGAACATCTGTGAATTTGGCTTGATGACAAGTCCCAGAGCAACACATTAAAGCCAGCGTTTTGTTCCTGCAGCTTAGTAGTGGTGAAGTGTGTTTAATCAAATTAATGATAAGAGGAAAGAAATTTCATACAAATTTTAAAAAAAAAAAAAAAAAATGAATGCAAGCCTGAAATATGAAACTGTACTTTCATTATGAAAGTTAGCATGCTTTCAGAAAAAGAGAGAAGTTATTAGCTTGTTTTCTGGTGTTTTGAGCTGAACTGAAAAAAGAAAATGGAACAGATTGTGTTTTCTTAGAGGTTAAAAATCTGTCTGCTGGTTTTGTAGTGTTTACAAAGATCAGAGATAGGAGATCAACCCTATTGTACTTTGGGAGACACACCACAGTGTTGCACTGAGGAAAAGGTTTGATCTATTATAGTGAATATGATTCATTATTTAACAGTCTAGAGATTTATATATGTAACTGTTGCTTAAAAACTTCAGCAGTATTTCTCAATTGTATACAGAATATAATGCTAGGACTGGTAAGTTTGATAAAGATTGTCTCAAGGCAGAGTTGTTAAAAATAACAAGTTTCCTTGTGTTAGATGTTTAATCCTTTCCTGGTGAGGTACATACTGTGAGGATAATTTTTATTTTCCTGTACCAAAATAGAACTGGTTCTACTTTGACCATAGTTATTTAATTCTTTAAAATCTTTGTGTTGATTTTTTTTACTTGAGGACAGACTGCAAATAGAGGGGAGTTTATATAAACATTCATAGCAGCTGAGCATTGATTTGTTCTTCTGTTTTTATAAATACAAAATCCGTCGTAAAGTTCTCTCTACTGTGAGATGAAGGCACAGCCCAGGAAAGCAGCAACTGCGTAAGATGGAACTTTATCTCGGAGGTTCTTGCTCTTTTACCTTGCAGTTTTACCCATCATAAATCATTTACAGCCCGTTTTCAGTAACGGTGAGCATCTAGAAATCCAGTTATTGACAGTGGGAGCTGCAGGTATTCATCATATTTGACAGTCCGCAACCTCTATCTGTTTTTCCTACTGTTAGATGGAGAAAGTACCTTCTTCAGAGGTTGCCATGAGAGTAATTAGTTATGAGCTGTAAAGCACTCTGAAGAGCAAACTGGCTAAGCAGTGTTACTGCACCATTTTAATGTTTAACGAATTTCAACAAAATTACCTATTGTTTTTGGAAATACTTATAAAGTATGAAGTGTGGAAAACAACTTCTCCTAATTTGGTTACAGTGCTTGGAAAAATCATTATTGGTCAGTGTACCTCAAACAAATGCTTAATAGGCTTTTAGGTAATTGTGAAGACAATTGGGGAACAATAGAAAAAGAAGCTTGCTTTTCTGACTGGAGATTTCTGTATCGTACATTTGTTGTGATCACCATGAATCTAAAGAAGGCAGTTACAACCCTCAGCCTTTTAACCCTCAAATGCCATGATAAACAAAATACTTATTTTTGATAGGCATTTTTAATGCAGCAGCAATTGCATCTATCCCATTGTTGAAAATCTTAAATGGTTGATTTTTGGAGTATTTTAAAAGAACAAAGGTACAATAAAATATCATGGCTTTAGTCTGTGACAGACTTTGCATATATTGTAAAAAGCCTGATCAGTCCATTGCTTCCATCAACTCTGTATCACTATGAATTTGAAGACTCATTGTTCCTCTATTCTTGTTTTTCTGTTTATCCGAGTTCCAGACTGTGGGTGGAATGGGGAGGGAGGGCTAGGAAGACCAAGAGTGTCCCATCTGCAAACCCATTTCGACAAATGACATCATGATCACTCCAGCATGCCAAAGTGATCCTGGAGTGGAAAACGCAAGCTTGAGAAAAAGACAGTTTGGGGGAAAGTGAGGGAACATCTATTTGTGTGTGGATGTCTGAAAGCTAGCTGCAATTGCGTTTCCTCTGAAAAGGAAAAGAAAAGGGAAAGGGAAAGGTGAGATATTGCCACTGAGAATAATGCCTAAAACCATGGAACAAGAGATGAAAATGTTGGATTGGATCCTATGAACCCAGACAGATTCAGACTGTAGATGTAATTTTTTTTCCAGCCAGAATAAATCAGCAGAAGCAGTAGTAGATATATTTAAAAGCCAAAGATCTCTTGTACCCATTTGTATTTTAGAAACAGCAAAAGTTCCCTAGTTGAAGATGATTTGTAGCCCATCATAGATAAACAGAGGAATGAGGTCTGATTTTTCCTTTTAATATTTTTATTGTTATCAATTATAGTATTACATTGGGATTTTTATGTTAGACTGAGTTACGCTGAAAGTGCAGCCTAATGTACCTTTCATTAGTAATAAGAATACACGCTGTGGAGATATTGATATCCTAGCCATTGGAAAAGTTTCAGAGAGAATGCCAGAAGGTGTGGTAATTTGTTAAGGAGGATAGATGCCTCATCTAGATCAATTTCCCAGAGCACGTTCTTGAGGTTGTAGTTAGTGAGCTCTCTAGTATATAAATAATATAAATACTTGATTTATTCCAAGTAGTGTTCTGGAAACTGCTGATAAGGGATGATGTCTTCTTTTCAGTGTTGTATTTGGTGGTGTCAAATCACTGGACACTGGTTTACATGACAAACTTTTCATCTTGATACCACTGTTTTTACTAGGTTATGTGTGATACCCATCCTTTACAAGATCTTTCTTCAGTTCTAAAGGGGGTCTGTGAGTTGTTGGGAATTACTGAGAACGATCACCAGTCTGCCCCAGAAGTTTTCCAGCCTACACTGAAATAGGCAATGGAGGGAAGCATGTGCGATAAAATATAGTGCACTTCATTGTGAGTGTGAAAATAGGTGATGTTTAGTTTAGATTCTGGCTCTTGTAGTGATATGAATTTCTGTTTCTGAAGATAGGCTTGAACTTCAGCACTTTACGCAGGTGGTCTTAAAAGTAAGGAATCAAAACCATGCACTAGTATTCCATAACTTCATTGATATCAAGACTTGTTGGCCTTAATTTCCTTAAGCATACCAGGTTATAACCCAGAAATCAAGAGAAGCACATTTGTAAATCAAAGAGTAAATTGTCAGCTGTTTGCAAACACAGAAGAAACATTCTTTTTCCTAAAATGCCATTAAGTTCTGCTGAATGCTTTGGATTTACTCTCTTCCCCAATGCTATTATCTGAGAATTTACCTTCAGATGCTGCAGGCACAGCTGTGCTGGTAGCTGCCTGCTGGAATGCATATTGCTTCGCTGTCCACCAGAAAAGCTTTGGAAATCCATTTCACATATATATATATATATGTGCATATATACATTTTTCAATACAAAAATTTTACTGTTATGCCTGAAAAAAAGAAAAAGTCACAGCTTTTTTAAAGCACAAAAAGGGACATCCTGCAGAAGTTCTACCCATATATTATACAAGCTGGCCATGTACCATGTAAACACAACTGCTATGCACCTGTACTTTAAGGCAGGAGTTTAACCAGATTTGCCATAGCTTAGAAAGATGCATTTGTTAATTTGCCTGAAGCCTTAATGCTAAAAATATTTTAATGGCTGTCTCTCAATTAATTTGTAGCTTAAAAATAAGATATATCATTGGCCAATCTACCTGTGCTGAATTAACATTTCTAAATGAAAAAAAAAAAAAAACCACAAAACAAGCACAAAAACCCAACAAGAAAAAAAAAAAAACAACCACACACCAAAGCCACTTTATTTTTCATTATTTTGAACTAAGTAGATTTTTTTTAGAGAAATAAACACACTGGCTATTTTCATCTGTAGAGACACTGAAAAGGTCATAACAAGTTTCAACTACTTTGATACAGCTCTTTGGTGAATTCACAAAAGTAATGCAGAAGTCACCACTGCTTAGAGGGTGTATAGCAATTTATATAAATTACTATTCCAAGATAAACCACAGCTGGTCTAGTACCAGTGGCAAGTCTGATGTCAGAGAATAATCACATCTCTCATTATGCCATGTATCTTCTTACCTTTGTATTACACTATTCTGTTAAACGAAGTACCCCTGAGGGCTGTTTATCCCTAGATAATAGTCTCTACTGTTAAGTACTACTTCATCCAAATGTTTCTTTCTGATGATGTCTTACTGTAATATATTGTGGAAGTGACAACTAATATATTATATGGTAAAGTAAAATATCCCCTAAGTAAGGTACAGGCATGATAAATTATGTTAATATGTTATTCTCATTATATTATCATCAGTCAGATGATGATTTAGTATGATGCATTATCAGAAAAAGATAATTTTATATTTTATTATTCAGAACTTAATGCCCTCTGGGGAATACAAGAAGTGAATTCAACTGACACATAGGACGGAAGGTGTTGCAGTGCCACAATTCACGAACAGCCTAAATTAAAATATACAAAGATATAGAAAAGTAGTACAGAAGTCTATAAAGTGCACATTCTTAGTACAGAAATGTTACTATTGTAAAGGTCAGAAGCAGATTCTCAGTGCCTGTAAACCAACATTACGCTAATATAAGCACTATATATTAAGTTGACATTGCCATTAGTATGACTGGAGCTACCATTATAAGCATTAGTCAATGTTTTGTCCTGGTAAGCTAGTGATGATACTGAAATAGAAAGTAACTTGATGTTCAATACCCTTTATTCAGGCAGTTGACAGAGATTTAGTTGAATATGGCTATATGCAGGAAGGCTCATCCACATTTCTCTGCCAAACTATTCATTATCAAACAGATGGTTATCCTATTATTCAACAATTTGCATGCTGCCACACTGCAGTGATCTATGGATGATACCAGTATGTCACTAATCCAAATAGAAATATCAGAGAAGCTTTGTTGTGAAGCAGGTGCTAACTTGGACTGAAAACTACCCTCTTGTGTTCATTTCTTTGTAATTTTTTTTTAATATGCTTCATCCATGTTTGTGCAGCTACAGTATGATTACACTGGGTTGTAACTTCTGCTGTAACAGGAAACATTGCTTCATTAAAGGGTAGGAAAAATTTATTTCACAAGGAGCAAATTTATGAAGCCTCCATACACACATCAACTGCATTCTTATGCTACCCTTACTCTAGTTCTCAGGCTGTTTTCTGCAGCCTCAATAGCATAACTTCTGGTCTTTTCAGAGTCTCACCATGACACCTTCATGTACCTCCAGCTTCTTGCTTTGCTCCATCAGTTTCACTCCCCTGGTAAAGCTTAGATCCCTCCCGTGTCCCTGTGGCCTAATGTGATATCAAATTATTAATAAACCACCTTTCACATACCTGTACCTATCTCCCCAGTAGCCCAAATGTTTGCCTAGTGTGCCAGCTGGACAAGCATGATGTGCCCAACATTTTGCTGCTGGATTGGCCACTGAGCTACTGCCTTCTAGTTGCTGGCTGGTCCAGAACAATGGCAGTGTACTGAGATCTTCTGCCTTTCTGTCAGGAGAAATGTCGTGATCTCTCTTCTTTGCTTAGATGCTGTTTTTCATTAAATATGTTGGAAATCAAGAAGGGATCAGCTGCCTAAGTGTAGTGCCCTCTGAGGGGAACCTGAGATCTCTGCATGGGGCTGGCAGATACAAGATGCGCCTGCATTTTCCTAAAATGACAGCTAGCAAGCCTAGAGGGACAGTAAACATCATGTTTAGGTGATTTGATCTAGCCTTTGATGTCTTTCCTCTTTCTACCTTTCTGTCATCCATGCTTCTTGAAATTGCCAGCAGTTCTAAGCTCCTAGCCTGGGAGTTGGATGACAAACAGACAGGCTGGCGGTGCAGTTGTGGCTCAAATACTTTATTTCTTTGGATGACCAGCAGGGCGGCACTGGGAGCATTTTGATCTAGCACAAGCAAAACAGCTGTCACTGTCCTCTGCTGTCTCACACGGCCTACCTTGGCAAGCCATTCTTCACCTTTGTCACTCTGTCCCCAGATGGGAAGGCAGGAGATGGTGCCTGGTATTTGACAGTTCTGTGGCTGCTGTCGTGCTTCTTGACCCATGGCCCTGGACTCAGCTGCTTCGCCTTCATCAGCATCTGTTCTCCCATCTCCACTGCAATGTATAAACAATATTTTAATGCACTATATGGGTTCATTTAAAGACATGAAACTTGTGTGCTTCCCAAAAGTCTAGGAATACTTTTGTTTCCTTTTTTTTTTTTTTTTTAAGTAGGTGTAATTATTTATTGCTGATGAAAGATTTGAGAGTGAAATCTGTACAAGATAGTGTTATGCCTCCATGGAACAAATATAAGACCTCTGTGCACCCACCTAATAGCCAGGGCAATGCTTTTACAGATAGCAGTCTGCCAGTTTATCTCCTTAGTACTTGGTCCTTTATGCGTTGCTAAAACCCCCTCTGCTCTGGTGGGACCCCACCTGGATTATTGCATCTGGCTTTGGAGTCCTCAGTACAAGAGAGGTGTGGACCTGTTGGAGAAGGTCCAGATGAGGGCTGCAAAAATGATCAGAGGGATGGAGCATTTCTCAGATATGGATGGGCTGAGAGCATTGGGTTGTTCAACCCATAGAAGAGAAGGCTCCAGGGAGAACATATTTAAGTACTAGAGGGGGCTTATAAGAAATATGAAGAGACACTTTTTACCAAGGCCTGCAGTGACAGGACAAAGGGCAATGGTTTTAAACTGAAAGACGGTAGGTTTATATCGAGCATAAGGAAGACACTTTTTATGATGAGGGTGGTGAGACACTAGAGCAGGTTGCCCAGAGAAGTTGTGGGTGCCCCATCCCTGGAAAAGTTCAAGGCCAAGTTGACTGGGACTTTGAGCAACCTGGTCTAGTGGAAGGTGTCCCTGCCTATGGAAGAGAGGGATAGGCTTTATGATCTTTAAAGTTCCCTTCTAAGCCAAACCATTCCATGGTTCTATGATTGTATGATCTTGTTCCTGAACAGCAACAGCAATAACACAGTCCTGTTATTTTTTATGTAAAATTGGGAGGATTTTATTCTGTGTGCATCACTTTATGACACTGAATTTTGTACCATTTTATCACTTGGCAGCTCAATATCACAATATTCTTTGGCAAAGCTTTGTGGTTAGTCATCTTCTTTACTACCATGAACGCCTTTCTGTTGTTACCATAATTTTACCTGTTTGCTGTCCAGCCTGTGTTGGAGATTCTTTCTACAAACACTGCCAATGGAACATAAGAATTGGCCCCCGGGGGATGCCACTTTAAAAACTAACCTTTTCTTTCTGACAGTTTGTTTCCTATCTTTTGACCAGCTGCTTATCTGTGAATTGACTGAAACTTAAAGAACCAGCAAACTCTTTCAGGAGAAAATGAGAAGTTAGCTCTCAAAAATGTGAGAAGAGCATTTAATTCATCAGTTACTAATTACTAAGATATTAATTCTCCTCTGCACTTCCTGGAATTAAAAGTAAAGCAATGATACTTGCAGAGCAGCTCAGCCTCATAATAATTCTGTTCATCAGCAGCTGTGTATCAGCACGTGGCACTATAACTCTCAAAAGAAAAGCCTAATTTTTATGATGTTTCTAATTTCTAGAATAAAGTTTTGAAGAAACCTTAGATAAATAAAATCTACTGTACCCTGAGCAAGCTGTATATGAATTTAGTATCTGGGTTTCTCCATTCTCTAGTATAGCACCCCAAAAACTACAATATGAAAAGGTACCCTGGACACAGTACTGTAGCAAATATGGTGTTTATTTTGCATTTAAATCCATTTTACTTTGCCCTCAATTTTCAAGTTTCCATATGCATCTGAGGTTTTATTCAACAGTTCTAATTGCATGATGTGGAAGGAGTTATGGTGGGGATTCAGGGACAAGGCAGTAAAGTAGGACTGATCTGGGCATTATGGCAGCAGAGAGAAACCACTTGATTGCTTGATTATGGGAACTCTTCATTGTGCATGTCAACTAGAAACGTGTGGAAATCACTAGCTGTGAAATCGTTAATGACAATTAATGACATGAAGTGTTCAAGCAGTACACGGTACCAGTTCCCTTTTGATCCATAATAAACACTTCATGAAGCCCTGGGCAAGACAGGGGCATAATTTCAGAGGCAAGTCATTGTTGATGCTTTTAAGAAAGCATGCTGCCTAGTAACATCATTTTTGTTTTCAATTTAAATTAGTTTATTTTAGAAAAGTACTTCTATGAAGTAACTTGTTTCTGCTGTAAGAATGGACCTTGTAGCAAATTTCTTTGTTATGGAGTTGTGCAGCGTAAGGCATCCTTCAAATAAGCATCTCAGAACAAATCCCTTTCACCTTTTCCATTGACTTCAGTAGAATTACTTGTGTAAGCAGAGTGGATTGGCTCTGGATGTGCAGATTGAAGGACTCTGTAGGAGTAACTTTCAAGAAATTGGTTACGGCTGTAATGTGAGCTGTGCTGACACAGCTGGCAGATAGCTTGAAATTGATGCTCTTGAAAAGAGATAGATCTTTGCCAGAAATCTTAGTTTCAAGAAAAAAGATGATTTTTCCTATGATTACTGTCAAGTAGTGCTATAGTTTCTAAACTGATGATTAAGGAAGTGGAGCATCTCCCGTATGAGGGAAGACTGAGGGAGCTGGGTCTCTTTAGCTTGGAGAAGAGGAGACTGAGGGGTGACCTTATTAATGTTTATAAATATGTAAAGGGTGAGTGTCAGGAGGATGGAGCCAGGCTCTTCTCAGTGACGTCCAGTGATAGGACAAGGGGCAATGGGTGCAAGCTGGAACATTGGAGGTTCCACTTAAATATGAGGAAAAACTTATTTACGGTGAGAGTGATAGAACACTGGAAGGGGCTGCCCAGGGAGGTTGTGGAGTTTCCTTCTCTGGAGATATTCAAAACCTGCCTGGACATGTTCCTGTGTGACCTGATCTAGGTGTTCCTGCTCTGGCAGGGGGATTGGACTAGATGATCTTTCAAGGTCCCTTCCAATCCCTGATAGTCTGTGATTTTGTGAAACTGGATTTGGTAAAGATACACGGTTCTGGTATTTAATTTCAGAAAAGGAAAGGATTTTTGTAATTGAAAGCCAAGCACCCAATACTGTAAAATGCACCAGTGCATTCTTAATCCTAGGAAAATGCAAAGTCTCACTCTCTAAAATGTTATGAGGTTCCTTGACCCCACTAGTCTCACCATTACATTCTGAAAGATCAGACGTAAAGAGGGTTTGCAAAATACTTGTGTTTATCTGTATTTGTACAATTATCTAGTTCCTACCAAGGCTCTGAGGATATCATCAGAGCTTACTGGCCTGCCTGGCTTCTCTCCACCTCTGTCATAGACCTAGGGCCCCAATTCAGCTCAGTCTAGGGCCATCAGTCCCAGCTCTGGTGACACTCTGGTCCAGAGAGGGGCAACAAAGCTGGTGAGGGGTCTGGAGAGAGTAAGTCTTATGAGGAGAGGCTGAGGGAGCTGTGGTTGTTGAGCTTAGAGAAAAGGAGGCTGAGGGGAAACCTTATCTCTATAACTATCTGAAAGGAGGTTGTACAGAAGCAGAGATTGGTCTCTTCTCCCAAATCACAGGTGATAGGACAAGAGGAAATGGCCTCAAGTCACTCCCGGGGATGTTCAGATTGAGTATTCAGAAAAAAATTTACACTGAAATAGTTATCAAGCATTGGAATGGCCTGCCCAGAGAAATGGTTGAGGTACCATCCCTGGAGGTATTCAAAAGATGGATTGACATAGTGCTTAGTGACATGGTTTAGTGCTGGTTTTGTTTTGTTTTTTTTTTTAATCAGAGTTAGGTTGATGGTTGGACTAGGTGATGTTAAAAGTCTCTTCAAATCTCAAAAATTCCATTATTCTGTTACACTGCTGGTGGCCAACTGTGTAGCCCTGTTGGACTGGAGTTTTTGGATTCATTGGGTTCACCTTGGCCTTGGCATGCTACCTTGCTTTCACCTGATGCTCACAGTTGATAGCACCCATTGCCATCCTCCCAGGCACTGTGGGGTGCACCCTGTCCATGAGGGCAGTGCTCGGCCTGCACAGTAGCTGCTCCCGGCTCCCCTACCCTTAGGGAGCAGCTGTGCTCTTGCTGCTCTCTGACAGCTCTAGCTGTCCATGGTGATGTGTAAAGCACTTATCTTCTGAAGGTTGAATCTCTATTGTCTCTTTTCTGTGTTTCCCTTCTTCCTCTCTACTTTCTCTGCCCTTCCTATTCAAAAAAAAAAAAAAAAAATGCACTGAGCTTTCAGCTCTGGAAGAGTGGGACTTCTGCCCATTTTCAACCACAGAGGTACATTCAAAAACTAAACAAACACATGTTCTAAAGATAAACAGGTAAAAGCCTTTGGTCTTTCAATGAGCACCCTGTAGTTGAAGGCATCATGGCTAACAAGAAAAGAGGTCTGTAGTCCACTTAGGTACATAAACAGGAGACAATGGTATCAACCACTTATATTTGATGGTTTGTTGTATCTTTGTCATTGTATAATATTCTTTAAATCACACTGTCAGGAAAACCTGAATGCGGGACAGATGTAAGTGGTCAGAAATATTCACTACCATTTCACTTAGATGGATTTTTGAGGGTCAAAGCTATGCATTTTTAGCAGACTTTTTATTATCTTTCAACCCAAGTGAAGATCAATGCCTTAGAATAGGCAAGGGACTGCATGTTGAAGTATTTTCCTTCAAAGAACATGCTGCTTCTATTGCTAATGAGAATCCCAGCTGTTTTAGAGAGCATTTCTGATTTCATAATTCTTAAATTCTTAGCACAGTAATATTTTAATTCTTTACATTTTTAACTAAAAGATGATAGGGAGGATATATCTGTTTTTCTGGTTTGGTGTTTATGTATACCACTAGTCAATTCATCTTACTGATGACCTTCAGGAAGACAAAATGACAGGCTGGATGAAGTATTTTGGAGAAGCATCCCATGTCAGTTAACATGAAGTGTTTCTGTAGACAAATGTTTCATCTTGGTTATTTTAGTTCTGCCAGTATATTAAGCACTGATTCTTTCCGTCCATCCACAATTTTCCCCTTTTTGAAGACACAAATACATGTATACTATAGGGGTTAATATTCACTAAAATGACGTATTGTGTAAATCACATAACTTGTTCTGAAAATTTTGAATGCTAACTTTACTATTGTTAATTAGGATATTTGACAGAAAATTAGTATTTTTCCAGAGATTAAAAGAAAATCTAGTCTTTTTGAAAATCAGGGCATTTTGTTCATTTCAGTTCTGATGGAAATGAAAGACTGGTCGAACGGACTGGAATTGGGCATAAGAGCAAATTCTGAAATGTGTTTTCAGAGTAGTTTTGTTATCTTGCCATGTAGTTTCTCTGCTATTCCAATAGACACTAGAGAAGACTGTTGATAATTCTGAATAGTTCTAAATTATGATTTGAGTATGCTAAATTCTGACTACTTGTAACTTTGCACATGAAAAATTTGATTCATGTGCTCAAATAAAAGCATCGCTCCAGTAAAGTGGAATAAGGCTTCTGTACAGAAAGATGAATTATGTCCAACGTTTAAAACTAATCTCTCTTGTTACTTTAGTCTCTCCACTCTGAAGTTCTTTTTTTTTCCATTTCTGTCACTTGGGGTGGAGAAAAAGACAGATACTACACTTGTGTCGTGGCAAATTATTGCGCAATTCAGTAACATCATACCTAAAGGAATAGTAACTGACAGATGCATAGGAATTACTGTGCCAGATTAGACTAATGGTGTGCATAGTTCAGTAACTTTTGTCCCAGTAATAGACAGTTCTAGATGTCTGTGCATCTGGAACTGGCAGGTTTGCACCTCAGCATTTAGTATAACTGCAGTGAGCTCTGTGGCAGAGGCTCTGCAGTGTCTGTCATTCAAGGAAAATACAGAACTGGCTTTTCAACAAAAACAGGCGTTGTTTCATGTCACTGCTAGTTCTGGGACATTGTGAGTCTGATGCACTGTTTGCCTCTGACTGCTTATGTATATGGATGTCTTTGCACATCCAGTAGGAGCTTATACATCTTACCTTCAATTTATATCTAAGGCGCTCAGTGGTATCGCTCCTTACTTTAATTAGATTGTGGGCAATGTCAAAAGTTCTGGGCACCTGACAGGCTTCCTTCTCTGACTCTGTGCCCTCTCTGTCATTCTTCACATCAAGCATTTTGAGCTTGTTGATACACCCCAACCTTCATCGTTGTAGAAATATGAACCCTAGCTGCCATTTACATTGTTCTGCTGGAATTTTAAAATGTGTTTAAATATTTAATTAAAGGAACTGTTAATGATTTTTCTTTTTCAAAAATATGTCTAATGTAAAATTAAAAAAAAAAAGTCAAATGGAAGATGGCATAAATGCACTTGTGGCCTGTTGGACCATATATAACATCAGTTGCCTCACTGGGGCCTTATCAAATAACAGATCATAAGCTGGGGTTTTTTGTTGTAAGCTCAAAGAAAAGATGGCATTTTGGAAAGACTGTCTTTCTCATGCGTAGCTTGAAGTAAAGAACGAGGCATTCTGCAAAATGTAGTTCTAATTCTGTCTTTAAACGTGTAGCAAACTGTGCTGTTGCCAACTCTGTAGGGAAAGCAAGTGTGGGTGGGAGAGCGGGTAAACTTCATTTCAAGGGCTGATCTCTAAACATTTCTACAAGCTAAGCAGTGTGAGCCTAATATTCTAATTCCAAGGGGACTCGTGACACTGCATAGTAAAATTTCTTATTAAATTGCGATCAAGAAAAATATCAGGAGATAGACACTATTCAGCTGGCAGCATACAGGAAAAAAAGGCTGAATTCTAATTATTTGAATAGCAGTGTTAGTGTTCTTTTACTATGTGAAAATAAAATTAGCTTGTCACTGATATCATCATTAATGTATGAGATGAGGCAGAAATACAATTTGGTTCCTACCATGTCGTCTGCCCCTTCCTCGTAACCCCCAAAAGAGAGAATAACCTAAAACAGGCTTCCATAACAGCTTTCTGATACATGGGGCTGTGGCAGGTTTCATTGCTACAGTACTAAAATGTGGATGATTTGTAAATTATCTTAATTTGAAGGTGGGGCATTGTGTAAATAGTAAGCATTGCATTTATTATTTTCCCAGTTAGATCAAAATGTAAAAAAGGCATGTCCAGTATCAGGAACACTGTTTATAAGTCTAATCAGAAACAGGGAATATATTTTCAGGTGCTTTAAACCTTATGTGTTCTTTTATTATGCATGAGCAGCTATTATGCCTGTTCAGTCATATATACATCCCTTAAGGTAGTCAGATTGCAATCTCTGCCTTTAGAATGGCTTTCAAATCAATAAAGCAACTTTTTTGCATAAAAAGATATTCTGAAAACATAATTAAGTTTTGAAATTTACATTTTTATGAATGTAACATCTTCATACATAAGATGAATTTTAGGGGGTTTGCCTCCCTTTGTCATTAGAACTAGCACAAAAGAGTTTTATTTTACATTACAACACTGAACACATCTTATGCCCTTGAACATGAACTGCCTTGAATTTTGTTAAGACTGTTCTCCATTCTCATTTTCACACTCAATGAGCCACTACCATTTCTGTATAAAAGGGATCAGTTAGTAGAGCTGTATCATGAAACTAGTTGTAGAGTCTAATTAAATTCTTTAGAACTCATTTATATTTAGCCAATAGTCACAAATCTAGCTGCAAATATGGCTTGAGATCTGACCTCTTTTTTGAGTATAGTTTGGGAATATATAACCAGATTTATAAAAAGACTACACTTTAAAAAATCATCTTCCATCTTACATTATCCATATTATGTTATAAACATTAAGTGTAAAATTTATAAATATCCAATTGCCTTATATTTGCTTGTATAGATTAGTGCTTTCCCTAAAAGTAGATATTTAATAATTAACATTTTTCATTAAAATTAAAAAAAAATACAAACCATTTATAAAAGACTCCAAAATAGAAATGTATTCTCATAGTAAATTTGTTGATTCATCACTTTGTCTTGATAAACTAAGTCTTACAGTAACACAACCATCTAAACCGGTTGACTTTTTTTTCCCTGCCATCTGAGATCTGTGATAAGGAAAGGAAATATGGAATTTTTCTTTTGCATCCTCCCTCGAATGCTGCTGTGGCAGTCCAGAAAGTATCTTGAGTGGACATAAAGCAAAAGGCAGCAAGGGGGGATTGCTTGATAAGATGGGGTTCGAACAGTGAACTCTTGTGTTGGAACAAGTATCTCATCTTCTACATCATGTGTTGGCCAGGACTGACACACTGTTGAGGGAGGGCTTTTAGGGTTGTCATGGCAGTGTCACTTGTGATATGGATGAGTGGAAATTATGTTTACCTTTTTAAAAGGGCGTGTGTCCCTGTCCAAGGGAGTTAAATGCCTACCACAATCATGTGACTTAGGCCAGGAAAATATTGATTGTCCCCAAAAACCTGCAGAAGCCAGGGATCTAAGGATAAAATTACCTAAGCCTGGCAATAAAATGTTTAAAAATAAAGGGCTAAACCTGATCCAGTAAAAAGGATAAGACCCATAGCTCTGTGATTTGAGGAGATTTTGAACTATACCCTGCAGTTAAACCCTAAAACTGTCCGTTTCTCAGAGGACACATCCTTTCAGTCAGACAGCCCAGTGTCTAAATCTTCCAGTGCCTCAAGAAGCTCAGACTCGCATATCCCACCAAAGCACCATTGCAACAAGACTGTGAGCTCAAATATCAAATGCTATTGTCCAATTTATTTAGAAGGTTTAACTATTCCCTGGGAAGAGATAAGAAACTAGGCTGATCTTTTCCTGGAGAATATCCTATCACCTTTGTCACCTTATTTCTTTATTCCTTCTTGGAGAATGTCCTATCTCCTTTGTCACCTTATTTCTTTATTCTTACACCCACTAGTGGAAGAACTGTATTGGGAAGGGATCAAGAGCATGACACCCTGCAGTGCTGGCTAGGGCATCCTCAGAGATGGCAGGCAGGTGGGGCATAAAGTTCTCTGCATTGCTGACATGCCAAAGGAGTGATCTGACCACCAGGTTACTGGGTTAAGAAAAGGTACTACGGGAGGTTCTTGGGCAAAAATACAAAATAAAGTATTACCCTTACCTTACAACTGCTAAAATCAGTAGATCCGTAGGCGGTTTGCCACTGACTTCAACCACAGCTGAACAAGCAAAGGCTTTAAAAAAGCAGCTGCAAAAACCACAATATACAGAGGACATCGTGACCACTATCATAAATATAATACAAAATAAATGTTAACTGTATATTTTTCATCAGCAGGTGAGTCTCAGTGATGAGAAGTTAGCTTACTGGCACACCACCACAGACACAGAGCTTTGCTTTTGAACACTTTTTGGTAGAACAAGCATCTTCTCAGTCAGTCGAAATCAGGCCTCAACAATTCACAGACAATTTTTTTATATATTCAAAGCAAATTAACAGATATTTACATGCTTTTTTTTTTTTTAACTGTGGCTTCTCTTCAGTTGCCAAACCGGTGTTCTAGTTCATTTCTTCGTTTGTTTCTGACAGATATATAATGCTGAGCAGAATCTATTACTGCTTGTTGAAAGCAACTAAGTGAGCTCAACTCTACTGCCTGCTTCCTTCTACCATCTAGTGGCACCTTAAGCATACTGCTCGCTTGCTCACTCTAATTTAGAGGCTTATATAGAGAAAAATTAATGCAGGCTCTTGAAAAGAGAAATGTATCTGCAGAAGAAATTTCCCGTTGTGGGAAAGGGAAAATAGTTTTCATAGATAAGCTATTTATGGGAGAAGAGACCAGGTTCAATGGTATAAATTACTAATGTCAGAGAAAAAATCTGTGTGCCGTGGTCTTGCAGAGTAAGTCATGTTTGTTGATTGAATTTTTACAGTTTTGTTAGTTTTGTTTTGTTGGGGTTTTTTGTCATAGTGCTTGGATTTTAAGTTGAAAGCTGCAGAACAAAAGTATTGCATTTCCTAAGTAAACACCTATTAGAAACAGACTTGGTTTGCTACGTACCTGGATATTTATAGGGCACAACAAAAAGTTAAAGATATTATCAAAAGTAAAGAATAATAGAAAGGCTATAGTTTCCTTTTTCTTTACATAATTTTATTAAGTGCTTTCAGTGCTCCATTTTGCAATATATGTTTCTATTTCATTTCAGGAAAAAGAGATTAAATGTCAGTGTACTACAAATTTCAGGCTTGGGATGTCTTCAATCAAAAGGCATGTTCTGGCTAATTATATGACTCTGAACAAACATGAATCATCTAAAATGCTGTCTGTTCTTTGAGATTTATTTATTTTTTTCACAAAGTGCCAGGTTTGGTGAATTAGACTACAAATGAAACCAAGTATTCATAAAATTCTGAAAAAGGTATATTTCTTTCTTTCTACTTGCAGCAAACTGGCAAGACAAATTTTCAGAAGGTAGAATGTAGAATCTTAGCATCTCTGGGTATCTTTTGTTTTCTTTTCTATTAAACATTTGCTGTTGTGTATTGATAATTCATCAACATATTTTCCAGGGTGGAAAAATCCCAATAAGGTGGACGGCTCCTGAAGCTATAGCTTACCGGAAGTTCTCTTCAGCAAGCGATGCATGGAGCTATGGGATTGTAATGTGGGAAGTGATGTCCTATGGTGAGAGACCATACTGGGAGATGTCCAACCAGGATGTAAGTACTGCCGAGGACTAATCTGTGATTTGTAGAAATCTTTCTTGACAGTTATTGTCTCTCCCTGCCCTGCTTCTCTTTCTCATTCACTTTCTAGGCTAGAACCTCAACTTAGTTAAATCAGCATAAATCTATCGACTTCAACAGGATAGTTAATTTGTGAAACCTGAAGATCTGGCCTTCTATAGCTAAAACTTTGGCTAGCTTCCTCCTATGGATTAAAGATCTATTACAAAGAGTCATAGCCAGCTTGCCAGGTTCTGATGCTGGCTATATGTGGCTTTAACCCAAATTCCTGGGAATCTGCATCAGATATCCAGTTCTCAATCAAGCTATAAATCAAAACTTGAGGGATACTGGAACTATTCCAATTATAAAGTTGGCCTATTATCTCCAGTGCAGGCTGACAGTACCCTTCAATGGGCATACATGATTAAATTCTAAAAGACTTAAGCTGCCATGAGAAATGTATTTGCCAATTCTCCTTTTTAAGAATTAAATGTGTTCTGTTTTCCTTAAAATCCATGTACCATAGGCTTAACCTCAGTGTTGGACAATAATCCTCCCTCATAACAAAGTTATGTTTTCCTCTGAAATTTTTTTTTTTTTTTGCAAAAGCTGTGGCCAAATCCTTAACAATTGAAAAAATCCACATTTGCTTCTAGTAAAATTGAAGGTTTGTCCTAGAAAATGAAGCATGGGAAAGGGGAAATACTTTTTTCTCCACCACAGTTTAAATTTTCACTGATTCTCTTGCTTGACAAATCCCTGTGACAGCTCAAACTGGTATACTCAGTCTTCACAGCAGCCATCAATCTCTATGTCAAAATGCAGAATATTAGCCAGCCCATCTTAACCTCTCCCTTATATGCGCCTAGAATACCTCTGCACTGGTTCTGAAGAGCTGACAAGGCTTTTCCCAGATGGCTGCTTTTATATTGTTGCTAAGTTATTCAGCTGTTTGAGTCTGGTTGCTTGTTAAGGCTGATCAGTCATTTGGGGATAAGGATCTGAGCAAGATTTCATTAAAAAAACATAATTTCAGAGTGTTTCAGGAAGAAAACGAAAAAACAAACAAAAAAAGAATCCCCATAACCCAAACCACCCAAAGCAGAAAAGACTAGCAGAACTAATAAAGCCTTACTTCCTTTAAATTTGTACTCTGCAGCCTTACCAGTACTATAATCCTACTTCTTTTCAGCATTTCTCATGTGAGTTTAGCCTCTGGAATTAAACCACCTCTCCTGTACATCATTCTCCCCTGACAATGCCTACAGCCTCCATCCCCCCACCACACATCTACTTACCAGCAGCCCAACTCCCTGTTGTGCCATTAATGAACAGCAGGCATGGGACCATACATGCTGTGCCTGGTTTTGAGCTACTCTTCTGTTGATTGACCAGGCAGTGGTGGCTGGTTGCCCACCTGAAGAGAACAAGTAAACACTGAGCTGAGGTGGACCTTATTCTTCAGTGAAGACATTAATTAGCTACTATCTGAACTATAAACATATTGTGGATCTACTGTGAAATAAGCAGATAAGCCCAGTAGGCTCAGTTCTGTTTCCCACAGCTAGCAGTCTGTTGGCATTTGAGATGCTCTAGAGTAACTCAAATCTCCACATGTGGCTTACACAGGATGTGTATGAGACCGGAGTTTTTCTGGAGCATCAACTGAAGGTCAAGCAGGATACTTTAGGGAGCCTAAAATTAGAAACCTATGCTTAGACAAGTGAATTAAAGCTACTTTTTCCCTGGGGCACAGTGTGAGTGAAATCGTGTGTATACGGATTTCTCATATATTTAAGTCTCTATGCCCTACAACCAAGTTTATACCTCTGCCAGTTGCTGATTCTTTTCATCTGATTCAAGTGAGCCAATGGATTCAAAGTTAATAGAGGAGGATGAACGGGCAGACTCTGACATGGTACTCCAGCTAATTCTTTGCCTGAACTGAGAGCCACTAACAGCTCCTGAACTACCTACCATGGCTTGCAAACACTAATTTAAGGCAAGCTGCCTTTTTTTTTTCCTTTAAAAATCCCATTGTAAGATGTGGTGGTTTAGGAACTGATTGCTAAGGAGTTGAGACATCACTTCAGCTTTGCAATAGCAGTGGGTGTTATTCTTGAGTTAATCTCAGAAGCAAAACCAAGCACAGATATGGCAATATGAACTGCCTGCTTCAGAAGGGTCAGATAAAGCAGTTTGTTCAAGGCTGTCTCCAATCAGGTTTTGAATATCTCTGAGGATGGAGACTCTACAACTCCGGGCAACCTGTCCCTTTCACTTGCAAAATAGATAAGTGTTTCCTTACATTTGATCAAATTTCATGGATTTCAGTTTGTGCCCATTGCCTCTCGGCCACTCAACACTCTCTGAGTAGTAAGTACAATATCCCCAAGTGCCTTTACAAGTGAGGCTCACTGCACAGTTATTTTTTCCCTTTCACTCCCCTTAAGGCTACCTGGTTGAAGGCCTGTGCTAATCATAAATGCAGCAATGGTTCACTGTCCTTTCTGTTGGTGTCCCTGTCAGTTGCCACTGGGACATCCTCTGAGCGTACCATGGGCATCAGTCTTTTGCCTGGCTTTTCTCACCCTGGTATTGGTATTTCATATCTCCCTTCCCTCTGCAGCACTCCAGTCATGAAGCCCGTGAAGCCAGAGATAATCCTGAACAAAGTTGGCCCTGCCACGATGCCTGGCTTCTGTGCAGTGCCAGGGCTTCCAACTGGAGTGCAACCTCTCCGTACCTCTGCCTCTGCCCCTCATCTTGCCAGTCTGCTTATCCAGCTGCAGGTGATGGGCAGCTAGTAGGGACTGCAGCTCAGTGAGATGGGGGGGAAGAAGATGCTTTTTTTGCTGTAGCGTGTCCCACTGTCATGCAATCCTGTGCTATAACATGGGGAATTTCAGTCTCTATTCCAGTTACGAGTGATTTCAGCTGGTGTTGGGTCAACTCTCTATATGGAATCCAACTGACATCATCTTTCTTCTCCTGTAATCATAACCCTTCTCCTCACACCAACTCCGTTACCAGCCCACCTCTCAACCCTCCCACTGCTGTTACCGCTAACTGGGAAGGAAGGGAGAGAGACTTTCTGTCAGGTCCATTTGGCCCCACTATTTGTCCCCTGGGCAGAGAGTTTGAATGATTGGTAAGACCCGCACATAGAGTCTAAGTCACCAGGTGAGAGTAGTGCACAACACAGACCTTCATTCCAGCTGCCTCCCCCTTTCTTTAAGGCTGGCAGCAGCCTGTCTTTTTTCCTTCTATAAGACCCTACGACGATTCAAGACTGTGTCAGCAGTGAGAATTCATAAAGCAACCCCTCCATTTAGAGTGTATTAAATATTCTGCTACAGCATGAAGATAGCAACATTTAATTACTCCTACATCCAAAATAGAAGTATCTGTTAATACAGAATAATGACGTGGGCCCTGTGGATGCTGCTTGTGCTAATGATGCTGACTCCTGAGGGCTTTCCCTGCAGTTCAGCAACACACAGCACAAAGAACTCCTTTTCACTGGGGCCCTGCCCACAGTTTTTCAATGCTGAAATGTTAACAGTGAGCACCTGGGACATTCTAAATACATATAGTAGCTCAAAATGTCATTGGGAAATTTCAAGTTACTAGAGGTATTGTAAAGCTTACTTTGCTGGATATTGGGGCATTTCTTTTAGTACAGTAAATTAGCCTGAATTCACATGAGCTTATTTTGCAGAAATAAGAGGACTTTCCCAAAGGTCAGTGATACTGTACAAATGTCAGGGAAAGTAACAGAGAGAGCCATGCACTAAACAGATTCATAAAAGACACATTATGCAAACAACTGTTAGTAAGGTCTTACAGAGGTGTAGTCAGAGGTTCTGCTACAACAAAATGTCTGGCAACATTAACATTACAACACTTAATGTGTTTTGATCATAATATAACTCTAGTTAGCAAAAACATAATTATTGAATTGGGTGGGGTTTTGTAAAGTACCAAAAGTTTTCCAAGTATAAACTCCATGGATCCAGCTGTATTTTTTCACATCTTTGCATCTTACGAATTGCTTTTCTAATTAAACAGCTTTGGGAAATTAATTCGCGTTTTAAAACTGTGGCTAAGTAAATGATGCTTTGAGTAACTGCCAGTTAAACATTCGTTTCTGACATGGGTAACATAGAAGCCAATGACATGCCCACCTTTACCCAAAGGGAGGCAATGCCAGGAGAGGCAAGATCAGTGCTGTCTGATGTGGTGCCTGTTGGCCATGTGGAAAAACCTTCAGTCAGATGAAGAGTGGAGCTGAACTAAATCTACCAAGGGTCTCTTGTCCAACCCCTCAGTGACAACAATCAAATCACAAGGAGCCAGCGCAGGTAGCACAAAGATTGAACTGATGTGAAGAGGAATATTAAACTGATACCTCCCACCTAAATAAACCCAGTCTGATTTTCAAAGACTACAACTGTTCACAAGTATCCATCCAGTCAGCGCAAGCCAGAGACTCAACACCTCTGCATATCTAGCATCCTCTATTTATAATCCTAAACAGGGATTTGGAAGCTGAACTTTAGGCAACTGAGTTCAAAAGTGCCTCTCATAAATTTTTTAATAATGTAGACAGTATAATGTAGAGGCTTAAAAATGTTATTAAATTTGAGAAATGTTTTTGTTTAAGTAAATAACCATTTTATTATTGTGGTAAGTCACTTCAGACCTGTGGTGGTGCTGATTAATGCACTTCTTAGATGTGTGGCAGGCACCAGAGGTGTCCATTAATTAGGGCTGCTGCAGTCTGTCATGTCTTATTGCTTAATTAATAAACATTATCTAAGATATTGAACTTTCCAAGGAAACTAGTGTACTGATGAACAGATTGTGCAAAGAGCCTGGCTTGCTAATGTTCATGTGAGGAAAGGAAGATTTATATTCCATGCATTTGGTTTGTAGAACAGCTGTGAGTGAAGTCTACTGGGACACTTGTTTGAGGCCACTGTATAAATTAATGCATGTTGCAAAACTACAGTATTAAAAAAAAAGAGTATTTAATGGACTGTAATCGATATGCAAGAAAAGTACTGTAGTAAACAGAATAAAAGTCCTTACACTTATGAAAGTTTCTTGTAATAGTAAAAATAACTTACCAAAATATAGTTCTTTCAATCCATAGATATCAAAACACTTGGCAGGCACCTGGATTGGCTTTGTACCATGAGGCATGAGCAGCTGCCTCTCCAGCCTGGTAGATTTTTCAGTTGTCAGCAGGACACAGGAGCAACGTCCCTCTGGACTTTCTTCTGTCTCAGTCACATTAAAAAATCTGTCAGTTATCTTTTGAAAGCAAAAATCTATGTTACTGTTAATAATGAAACTATCAGAAAGATTACAGCTTAATTTCCAGATGCCATTTTTGCCAATTTCAAATTATTTTGGAACTAAAAATGCATAAATTTAATGTAGAAATCCATAAAGTATTTTTCAGATAATTTTTTTGTATCATAATTAATATTTAATGTTAACCTTGTCTTCAAACTTTACAGCTATTTCTAACATCAAGTAAAAATGATAAAATGTATTTCACAGGCTCCAGTGTTTAATATCATCTGTGTACAAAAATATACAAAATGAATGGTCCCCTTTATAATCATAAAAGCCTAATTATTAAAAATCACGGAAATAATTAGCTATGTTAACTGTAAAAAATGTTCATTTCCCCTAGAGATTATTTTCTCACTTGCCAAAAGGCATTACTTGTAAAAATACACCCTGCCTTTTTTACTCACTTTAATGATGACCCATAAGACCTTCTAATGAGTTTTAAACATACTCATTTGCTGAAAAGAAACCCACAGCCTCTTTTGCACTGATTGATGGCAGCACAGCATATTTGCATGTTTTTCTTCCTTTTTATACCCATCAAATGTTCATCACAAACCTAGAACTAGAGGACACTAATGGGCCTTCTGTTAGCAGACTTGGGCTTTGTATAGAAACTAAGCAAATATTCCTGTCCTTTCAGATTGATATAGATGGGACGTTGGTTTGCCAATGTCAAAAGAGTTACACTGACTGCTAGAGCTGTTGCTCTATCTTTCTTGTAGATATAGGCATTTAGGCCATTTCATTATTAACGTGGTGCTACTTCAACCTTAAACTGGCAAGGAAAAAGGCATTTAAAAGAAGTTAACATACATAATCTTTACATATTATACAATATATAGTTCTATCTTACCAAGAGAAATTTATTATTTCTTCCCTTTCATGTGTATGGCTAATTCCTCTGTGCAGAGATAGGTACTATGCAAGTAGCAAAGTGTTAGCTCAAATAAATAAATAAATGAGGAACTAAAAAGCTCTAATTCTTCCTTTGAGACTTCACTCCAACAGCAGTATTAGACACCACCTCTTTACTTTTGCTTCTTAGAGACTAAAAATAATACTTGCCTCACAAGGGATACTAATGAGGCAATATTTGCATTTTATTTTTAAAGTGTGCTGGTATTAATGAGAAATTATAATTATCCCAGTACCAGCTGGCATTCCTCTTCATACTGAAATGTTCCTTTTGAAGAGAAGAGAGGAAACAAAATGCACTGTAACTTCTTTTCCAAAGATATGGTAAAATAGAGCATGTCAGAGAAAATATAACATCTGGAAAATTGTGGTTGCTTTTGTTTTTTTCCTGAATAATTTATTTCAGGAAAACTTCATCAGCTCTCTATTCTGGTTTTAAGTGAGTCCTGTGTATCTTATAAAAGCAGAGAATCTTTTCCTTGGCCCAATAAACAAAATATATTTCAGAAATTTATCATTTATAATAGATGTAGTTAAAAGTAAAGACTGTGATAGCTGCATTTTTGGGATGCTAAAGATTGCCTCTTCAGGGACAACTATCAACTAAGCCATACCCACACTGTAACAAGTACCTATGTTTTATGAAGTCACTTTGGACAGATGCTTGAGATACATGAGTTTTGACAGTTTTGTAAATAAAATTACATGCACATGAGGTTGAATTTCCTCCATCCTGACTTTGTAACAGGAGTAATCCGGGTGGTATATTCATCATTAAGAGGCAAGGCTTTAGAGGAAATACTTCTCTGGCAATCTGATGGTATTTTTCCTGCAGCAAATCCCAGGGAGATAACCAAGTAGCCAGAAAAGCAGGTGGAAGGATTATCATACTGACATGGCATTTACTGCTAGATATCATCTCTGTATGAGTGTGGTCA
>VZTM01024544.1:2232-25363 GCA_013400555.1 Jacana jacana | reverse complement strand
ACACCTTCTGCCAGAATAGTGAGCTGGAAGCAGTACTAGTTAGTTGTATTAAGTCCACAGCTGTAAAGGTGTATCAGGGGTTGCATAATGGCAGAAGGTAGGGCAGGAACATTTCTTCAGGAAGCCTTTCATTTGTACACAACTTTGGTTACTTCAGAGATGAGAAAATGTTTTTCTTTATGCAAGGCATCGCAAATTTCACCATTTACCTTGGTTACATTTACAATCACTGTGGCATAGCTTTGCCATTCAAAACAATGAAAGAAATATTGTTTGTCCTGGATGGCCTGTTGCTTGACACAGGATTTATACAGAGCTCCCCATAATCACGTATAACTTTCCCATAGAAACAATTAATCAACCTTTTAGATACTAAGAAATGCACTTCATGAGCCTTGAGCATATTCTGCCCTGTGGTGTTATATTAAATACGAAATCTTTACCCCTTTCTATAGCCTGTTTTTAGAGCAATAATGCTGCAAGGCTTATGGTCCAGAGAAAGGAAATTACATAATTTTGCTATGTTTCCTTCTTCCTATTGGTCTAAGATAATCAAAGACTAGTGCAAGACTATCTTTTAACTATAGTTTATATGGTCATTAGTGTCTTGATCTTGGTGGTTGCTAAACTTTCTGGTCTGACCTGTTAGCTGCTCCTAACCATTGAAGTCAACACAACTGCTCATAGGCTTAAGTGCTTTCTTGAATCACGGCCAGAGTTCTCAGAAGCTTGTAGGATTAACCCCACAGTATGAGAAGAAAACCAAAACGCATGTGGCCAGTCACAAATAATCACTGCAGGTTTTCTTGTATGAAATAACAAAGAATTACAAAGCTTTAGTTACATGCAGAATGAATTCTTTTGCTAATTTTCTTACTGAATAGCTTCACAGAAATTTCCGTCTCCTTATGGCATTCTGTTTGAAGAAACTTTAGGCTTGAATGAAGACAGCAGGTTTACACGTGGCTAATTATCTCCCAAACTTTGATAACAACTCCTTTCGACATACTGTTAGCATTTTAATTATATGTATATACTTTGGAGGGAGTCAGTTTTCTAAGGTAACTTGACAGAAGATACAGAACACCATTTCATTTTTAACTGAAGTACGCATTTGACATATGCTTGTTATTTATATTAAATTAGTACTTTTGTATTGTCAGATTAAAGGTTTTCATATAAGTATGTCTTATTTTATAATCTTTTCTTATTAACTACATTTTATTCTATTGGGAAGATGTATCAGACACTGCTTGTTAATTACTTCAAATCCTGTCACGATACAGATATCAGTTTGATGTCACTGTGTTTATTGAGGCCAGAAATTTTTATTGTAATTAAACCTCAATTTGAGCTGCTGTTGCTGAATATGTCTGCTCTGAAATCTTGTTTTTCAGCAAATCCCATTTGACTTTTCTTTCTAATAAATTCTTGTAATTTGGTTGCCTGCATAATAGTACTGTCACAGCTGGCATTAATCAGCATTTTTATACAAAATTGGAAAGGCCAGTTATCCAGCAAGTGCCCGTCAAACAGAATAATGTACAACTCCTAGAGCTGAAGTATTTTTACAGCAGAAACCATTACCATTACCATTATGGTGGATGATTTTTCTGATCGTGTCTTAAGCTTCAGATTCTGTGGGGAGATGATGAGATTTAGCAAATGCAGGATGTAGGCCTAGGGTATTCCTATTAATCATCATGCAGACATGACTTGGGATATGTCGCATTACTTTAAGCCAAACTTTTCAATTTAAGATGCTTGAATTGTGTATATGAACCTGATTTTTTCAAAGTGGCAAACAGATGTATTTGGCATTGATGTTAATGGGAATTTGAGCTGCTTTTGCAGCTTAAAGCTAGAGAATAAATGTGTATTTTTCCCCAGGAAGCCCCTGAAAAATATTTATTTATTTTAATTTACATGGAACTAAGGAGTTTAGGTTGGGGAGGGGGAGAAACAAGGTAAATCTGGTGGAGAATGTCTTCGTGAACAAAATCAATGGAGAGATAGCTTTGTGGAGACACTTGAGGAGTTAAAGGGTTTTTTGGGTGAAACATAGGAGGCAGGGGAATCAAAACAGACATCTTTTCCACATGCTTTAGAGCATCCCCTGATCAATACATTTCTATTTAGAGATTTAGGATTTTTGTCCAACAAAGTTGGCTGCATACTCTTGTTCAGTAAAACAGCTAAGCACATGTGGAATTTTAAGAACGTGCTCATGTGATGTCTGTATAGGAATGTTGTCCTAAGACCAGGAACTCATTTTATACTTCAGAAAATTTACTTTAAAAATCATAGCCAAAATTATTACCATTAGCTATTAGTTTATTTGGGAAGATAAGCTTTGTACAACTGTCTCAAGCTTCAAGAAATCTAGTTTGAGCAGCTGAAGGTCATGTCCACGACAGTACCTTTACAGGGATTTAAAGTAATTTTTCTTGATTGCTCTTTATTTTTTTTTCCTATTTAAAGAAACTTGAGAATAAAAGCAATTATTTGAATAAGCTGTCTGCTGTAATGGTCCTTTAAGGAGTCCTTACTTAAGTGATTATTATGTTGACTAATTTCACAAGCTTAGAGCTGCTCAAATGAGTGCTACCACTCAGTATGTCCTTCAATTTCAGTGTTTCTATACAAATATTTTGAGTTCTGGGAAAGATTAATATTTGCTGTTTTTGCAAGCATTGGTCTTTTTAGTGTTAAATGGTATACTTTCTAACCATGAGAACAATTAGGTTTTAAAGCTTCCTAAAGACTTATAATTCGAAGTACAGAATCATGAAAACTCCAAACTATTACAAAGGAGACTGATTACTTCAAAAAAGGCTTTACATCTGAAATAGGGAACCAGACTAAAAGAGTCTGTCATTTTCTTTTCAGTGTTATGTACCTATTCTAGAAAGGGTAGCAGAGCTTTCTAATAAAACTGACACGAATCAGTTCTGTTAGATGCTGGATATTTTGTTAATGTTAACTACTTGGATGACCTTTCAGAAAAAAGATATGGCTATGGGTTACTATGTAGTAGCTTCAGCTGGGCTTAATTCAGAAGCAGTAAACTTAGTGCTGGTGGCTGACGTTCAGCTATTCTGCAGCTTGGATCACTTGTCTGGTACCTGCTACTGAGTTTGTAATGGACTTAATAAAAAAAAATCTAAATAAAATTATAGAGTGATCTCACTAGAAGAGTGGACATTGCTGTAAGGAAGGGTGGGAGAAGTTCTTGTATGTGCTATGTTCTAGTTTTTACCTGTTGCCCCTTGTCCTGTCACTGGGCACCACTGAAAAGTGTCTGCCCCCATCCTCTTGACACCCACCCTAATGCCCTTTAGATATTTATACACATTGATGAGATCCCCTCTCAGTCTTCTCTTTTCTAAGCAAACCTGACCCGGGTCTCTCAGCCTTTCCTCACAAGAGAGGTGCATCAGTCCCTTGATCACCTTTGTAGCCCTCTGCTGGGCTCTTTCCAGTAGTTCCTTGTCTTTGTTGAACTGGGAGGCCCAGAACTGGATAAAGTACACCAGTTGCGGCTTCACCAGGGAAGAGTAGAGGGGGAAGGTGACCTCCCTTTACCCGCTGGCCTCACTCTTTTTAATGCATCCCAGGACACCATTGGTCTTCTTGGCAAACAAGGACACATTGTTGGTTCATGGTCAACTTGTCCTCCACCAGGACTCCCATTGGCCTTCTTGGCCAACAAGGGTACACTGCTGGTGTCACCATGGTCAACCTGTGCACCAGCACTCCCAGGTCCTTCTCCGCAGAAGAAATTTTTTAGACAACAGCAGTCACAAAGGTGAGAACTGAAGAGGTTTAAGTCTTAAAAATAAAGGTTTAGGGAAGTCAAAAAGGCCTGTTCTAACAAACACTTTTTGAATAATCTTAGCTGCTGCTTTCCTGATGCATTCCAGTTTATAGCTGTTGATGTACTTTTATATATGTACACAAAAACCTTTTTGAAATAGCTTTAATTACATACTCACTGGAAAGAAAGAAAATCTTGTCTTTTCAATATAGTGTTGTTATCAGAATACCAGATGTGAGCACTGTCAAGTGTAAAATTCATTTGCTCATTTTGTTTAAATAAAAAAAAAATTGTGAAATTATGTTTATTAAAAATCTTCATCCTACATTTACAGTCTGAGTTGGTAGGAAGTGAAATAGCAGGTTTTTTGCACCTCTTCCTGATTTTCTAGCTCAAATGGAGAGGTTATCAGAAATCGTAGATGTTTCTGAATGGGTTTACTAAGGGGTTGGCTAATGCAGGAAAGCAGAAATAGAAAGGAAGAAAAGAACTGCCTGAGAGCAGAAGCTCACATAAGGAATGAAGGTGGAGCTGCACTGAAATGTAAACAGAATACTACTGTGCCAGGAGCTGGAAATGCCAAATACCTTGGGTTACAAGCTGTTTAATTACATTTCTGAACACAGACTTAGCAAACTTTTACACTGGTATGTGTGGATGCCGAGCTGTTGCAAGCTCTTGGTTCTTTGGATTTATCTTTCCCCAGTTACTCATGTAGTGGTGGTATTCAGTGACCTTCCTGAGGTAAGCGCCTTATCGAGTTCTTGGTGGCTCAATAATGGCAAAGATTAATTGACTTGGATAATCTCTACTAAAGAGAGGGTGATCTATTTATGGATTGCAAGTGAAAGTTATAAGTGAAAACAGCCAATTTATAGCTTTACAAAGAGCAGTCCACTTTACACGCAGATGGTTTAAAATTATAAATTGTGAATATCAGATAGTATAAAATCCATAATGGACTCACTGTGGTTAATTGGCATAGAGTGTACATCATTAATATAGCATGATTAACAAAGCAGCACAAAGTTTTCAGATCCCAAAAGCTAGGTGTTTTGTTTGTTTGCTCCAGGAGAGGGGCACAAGCAGCTGACAGACTATAATGGAGGGAACTAAAGGAGAGGAAATCAGATTAAACTTATTTACAAAATCACAGTGAGTTTGTATCTTTATCCAATAGGCATGTCAAGTGGGAAAGCCCAGTAACTAAGAGGCAAGTGGAAACACATCAATTTCTTTCTTTATTTTTAAATGAGAGGGAATAGTCGCACAACAGCAAGTTAATTCTTTATAGATTGCTTAATAAATAAATAAATAAATTGGGGCTTCCAAAACCAAAATTTGCTTCCAAATTAGCAAGTATGCTAATTAGCATACTTTTTATTATGAAGATAGCTGCTGCAAAAATCTATTTCAAGGAGCTTCTAATAAGTCTTTTTACTGGAATATCATTTGAGCTAGTTTCAGACATTACTTATTTTCTCTTTAGTTTACAATCCTTCCCTTCTGCAATCAAATTGCTCATAGCAGTCTAATGCCAGATCAGCCCTTAAGGCATCAACGGCATTTGTTTTCCCTCCTGAAACCCGTAATCAGACACTTGGCATTGGTGGCTATGTCCTACCAAGCTATTTAATAATAACAGACATAATTCTGCATCCCCTGTGTAAAGATAGAGGAGAACTAAATCCAGAAAAATGACAGGATGTGTGTGCAGTACCTGATGAGTTTTTCTTCTTTTGTCTAAATCTTTATTCCCCTTTGTTTTTCTTCCTTATGCAGTCAGCATTAGACAAGAAGCTGGAAGAGATGGAAATTGATTGAAAGCTTGTACTTGATACTGCAGCAAGTTTTGTCATTGATTTAAAAGGGAGCAAACTCAAGCCTTTGGTATTACTCCTAAGAGTCAAGAAGAGAATTTTATTCGGACAGATATTGAACAGGTCTTATGATATATTCTGAAAGGAGAAAGCTCAGGGATTTACAGACATTTTCACATGTCTGTGGGCACAGATTTCTCAGGCAGTGCTAGGCAGCAGTATTGCAGCGCTCTGACAATATAAACGGTCACAGGCAGTGGACACAAAGTCATTTCTGTCATTTGCAGGATGCTGAGAACAAGCAGCATTGAGCTTTTTTTAATGCTCAATTTAAATGCTTGATCTTTAAAAAGACGTTAAGTGGTATACACTTACATATGTGAAAATGCCAATTGGCTATTTTCAAAGTTATTTCCATTAGCTGATACAAGGTTTAAATTGCAGAAGCGTATAATATTTTCTCCATTCTGTTGAAAGATGCTCAGGAACAAATGAGGGTCTACCAGCTCTGCAATACTTAAAACTCCTATTTTTATCGGACAAGGCTAGAAAAGTTGCAATGGTAAAAGCATAATTATAATATATGTCTTTTCCTCTCTTTTTTATATCACTCAGATATCAGCATGAATCAATTCCAAGTTCACTGGTTACCGGAGTCCTGTGCACACAATGACACCAAAGGACTTGGGAAAGTAACTGAGCTGACTTATGTAAGTCTCCATTCATCCTTCTGCTTGACTCTGAATAGCTTCTAAGCAGCAAGAGAAAGGGTGGTTCTTTAACACAACACAATATCCTTTATACCACGTTTCATAGATAAGTAAGAACGTTTCTTTTTTTATGTTCCTCTATGACAAAAGATAAAATATGGACTGTCTGGGGTTTTGTTGTGGTTTCTTTATTTTTTAAAAAAATCCACACTAAGTTTGTGTTATGCAGAAAACCAGAGCAGGCAAACAAACCTCTTAGCTAAGGACTTACATATTTCTTCAGCATACAGGACATGGCACTTTATCTATAATTAGTCCTGTGGAGCTCTAGTACAGTGCAAATACTGAACAATAATAATTAATATTTTTTATTAAGATGCTTTCTGTCAGACATGCGGGTGCGTTTTACAACCCTGAGAATAATAGCATAAGAAAAAAGGACTGTAGGTGAAAAATACAAGGCATTAAATCTGAAAGTCAGACAGATATCAGATAAGGAGAAAAGCTCTATACAAGTGCATGTCAGCCCAAATATATATTGCAATGGCAGTTCTTCGTACTCAATTTGTTTGCAATCTAGTGTGGTCTGTGTCTGTAACACATGATATGAACAACACCGTAATGTGACTGGTGCATCACAATTGATTTAGTGGGTTATGGAGAATGGAAGAATTCAAAATTCACCTTTCCTTCTTACCCTGACCTATACTGCTGGATCAATTCAGTGGAGCTAATGGCATGTAAAAGTAGAATAAATCAAAAGACAACATTTCTCAAACAGAAGGCTGTTAGCTTGTAGGATTTACTGCCTCATGGGGTCAGCAAAGCAAATATTAGAGGTGGATTAAAAAAATGATTGTGACATAATGTTATGATTGGTCCCAATATTTCATGTTATACACATTGAAGATAGGAGAAAGTTTATTTCCACTAGAGGTCAGGAAAGACTCTTTGTACATCTGCCCAAATGCATTGTGGGATTAGTTCATTTATTTCCTCTCAAACATCTTACTATAATTGGTTCAATCTACTTTGGGAAACTGTTTCTTTTGAGGAAGAAAATAATTATAAGCAAGCAGAAGGAAGTTGATGCTACAAAAGATTTGGTACTACTGGATTTGACCACCTAAACGTAAGGTCAAGGTGGATAAAGGCCCTGTGGTTTCAGCGTTGAGCATTTAGGCCCTGTCACAATTAATAAAAGTAGTCCTGCAACAATTTTAAGCAGTGGTCAAGCCTATTAGAACACCCTCATGGTAGGTGGAAGGTGAAGAGTCAAGTCTATTCTCAGCCCAATCACTCTGTTCCATTGAAAATGACCTTCCAAGTGAAGGTTAGACTAATCCAGTTTAGGATTAGAAAAAAGAGGGAGTTCTGCAGAAGAGTGCTGGAAATTAATGATTCTAAAGGGAAGTAAATATCTAAAAGGCAGTGAAAGACTCCTGACCTTAGCTAATAAGGTATTATTGGACACTCTCCCAGAACAAAAAACCCTAACAGTTTTTCTCATCCATGATTTGTGCTAAAGCTTTCAGGTTGTGAATTTCAGAAGTGCCTTAGACAACAGTAAGAATTTAGCAGGACACTTAACACTTTGTGTAAAGGTTTCTTCTCCAATCATTGCATTTAAACAGAGAATTGTGCTTTGTATTTCAGCTGTGGAGCTTTTATTCCTGATAAGAAAGTAGAAGTAGTTAATGTACTAAAGTGGAAAAAAATGGATCTATAAGGCCATGCTGGACTTTTAATGCACTTTTAAAAAGTTAAATGTAGATGAAGCCTGTCATTTACAGCAGCTTAATTCAGCTTTCGTACATTTATTTAAATTGATTAGCGTTTACATCCTCATATTGCTGCCCCCGTTGCCATCATGTCAGAGAGACTGTTCTAAATGGTAGAAGCCAGTTGTTTTGATGCACCATGGCAAAGGAACTCTCTAGAATTGAAGGACATATTCCATGCTAATATATTTTGCTACTGAAAATAAACATAACGCGGGCAATGTTTACTTTGTTCTCTCAGTAAAAGCCATGTTGGCATGTGTTAAGCATATCATGAAAGCATTTATTGGAGAAAACTTTTCATCTCCTGCCAACCTTATTTTTCAATATTTTTTTTTTTCTGGAGGTCTATTTGCAGCATGTGATCTTTTTGTTTTTCTTCTAGGAAAACTACATGATTCTGAAGGACCTGTCATTTTCATGCAAATATAAAGTAACTGTTTTGCCTGCAAAATCTAAAGGTCGTTTTAAGGCTGAGAGTATTTTCTTTGTTACCCCACCTTGCTCTGCATTTAAAGAAAAACACCACAAGCACATTAATTGTCCTGCTGAAGGAGGTAAGGCATGGTCTAGGGAAGTAGCCAAATAGTTTCAAAAGCATTTATAATCACCAAAAAATGAAGTCCGTAAAATTAATTCTAAAATGGGAAATGAAAGATTCAGAACAAATAAAAATAGGACTAATACTTATGAGAAAAATAAACCAAAATGCAGAGCAGTATGGGTTTGGGCTACCACGTTACTGTTTTGTCAATTAGGTGATAATTTTAGTGGACTGTTTATAAACATATGAAGACATTTGTTATAACACAGTTTTTATATTTGTAAGGTGGAACTCTTTCCCAGTTATGTTTGCTATAAAGACAGATGAAAGCTGTAAACAGATTTATGCTGGCACAACCCATCTTTTGAATGTTCTGCCACTGATGCAAGCTGCTTTTACAGTTTGATTTTGTTTAGGTTAATTCTGCTCTCAAATAACAAATAGAGGCACTCTTATGGCTTTCACAGTGTCACCACATGTATAGCTAGAGGGTTATGGAAAATTGCAGAGTCATGGAGATGTTGATTGGTAAGGAGCTCTAGGCTCAGCCAGACCAGCCGCTTTCTTGAAGCAGAGCTATTGTCAGTGCTAGGTCAGGTCAGGCATGGCTTTGCACACCCAAGTCTGGAAACCTCTTTTCAACTAGAGAGTGGACCACTTACTTTGAGTCCCTAATGTCCACAAGGGTACTCCCATGCTTCATGGGTCACCTCAGAGTCCTGACAGCCACTATGGCTATTTCCTTACTTTTCTTCCTGAGAGTTTGCAGTGTTACAACCCTATTCCAGGGCAACAGCAACTCAAGCATAAGTTTCACCTAATCAGAGTGCTCCTGTTAACTTGTATAGCAGTTTTAGAGCATTAATTTCACTTTTTTGCCTCCATCATGGGGTTCTGTGCTATTCTGTGGGGCTTCTCATAGTCGCAAAATTGAAAACCAGAGCTCAGGTATTCTGAAATACAGAGGAGCAGCAGAATGCTTGCCTGTGAATGAGGCGCTCATGCCATTAAATGCCATAGGCGTTCCTTTCTGGCATCTGCAGCTGACAGGATTTGATTTGAGGTTTAAATTTGGCACAAAATGACACCGGAATATATGAAAGATAAACATTGGTTAACATAGAAAATACGATGGCAGAAAGCTGGCAGGATTCTGAGTAACTCCAGAAAGAAACCTCTGTCTGACCTTGATTTGTGGAACTAAATGAACATTATTGAACATTATATCTCAAAGTTTAGCTTATCTTTTTGCTTTCCAAACTTATAGTGCCAGTTCTACCCAAAGTGTTGGCCAAACCCGAGAATCTATCTGCGTCTTTCATTGTCCAGGAAGGTAACATCACTGGACATTTTTCCTGGAAGATATCTAAGGCAGACCTTCACCAGCCCATGACAGGGTTTCAAGTCACTTGGGCAGAAGTAACCACGGAAAGTCGGCAGAACAGCTTACCCAACAGCATCATTTCGCAGTCGCAGATACTGCCAGCAGTAAGTTGGTTGTTACTTTCCTTTGCTAGCAGATTCATTAAGTGTGTGCATATGTGGCCTATTTTTAATGTTTAGTGGTGATGCAGATGTCACACATAGCATTCTCTGGCTCTGCAGGCAAGTTGGAGCAGGAAGTGCTTAATTTTTCCTCCTTGCTGGAAAAACAAAGCACAGCTAGTCTTCTTGATGACACATCAAACATTTTAATGTTCCCAATTGTCAAATTAGCAACCATTGTCTGAGAAATGCCTGAAGGGAGGAAAAGATCATCTGTGTGGCAATAGATAGTTTTTATTTTCTTTTGATGATCAGGCTGTTCACGTTGGTGGTTACTATAGTTTTACTAATTATTTATTGTCCAAGTTGATGGATTTAAGAGAATTTTCTCTTTCTTTGAGTCACTCATTGCTCTAAGAAAAATAAAAATCCCTTCCCCCTCTGCCAATATGCATCATTGTCAGACAGGCAAATAGTTTAAAGAAGAAATAGATTTCACTGTCTGTTGAAAGTGTGAGAATTAACAATTTGAATTCTTCCCCCTATTTGCTTTAAGATGGCCTCTGCCATTGCAGTTCCTCCTCTGGCAAAAGCAGGTGAAGAGCACTTCATTCAGACTCTGTTGCCAGATCCACCAAAGTCAACAAAGGGCTTAAGCAGCTGGCCTTGAGCCAAAGTCACTAACAACATTGTGAGTCTTTTCATTCACTTTAGGGAAGTGAATCAAGGCAATTGTGTCTAGAGCAGAGCTGGCTGAAAGTCTTTTCACAATGTTTGTTTCATCAAAGAATGCGTAAAATGTTTTGTTGGACACATCTTACATTCAACACATTTTCCACAAACCCAAGGCAAAGTTCTCACCATTCTGTCTTTATTCCTAGCAGACGTCTTTCAAAGCCTGTTGTTCTCGGGGAGAGCAACACTTTTGAACACAGATATTCTAAAACTATGGGGCAAGCTACCATGCAGTGCGTGGAGCTGTTTTGTTACAGCTTAGTACAGACGGGGTGTGATCTGCACCGATTCACTCAAATTTCAACCAACAGTCCAGAGCGGAAGCACGGAGCAGATACAGCCTTGGTCTCATCAGCAAGTCACGCTGCAAGATTATCTGAAGTGGTTCCTCAGTCACAGACCTTTGGCTGCAAACAGCCACTTTAGCACAAAGATAAGCAAAGCTACAAGCCATGAGATCATAGACTCATAGAATGGTTAGAGTTGGAAGGGACCTTGAAAATCATCGACTTCCAACCCCCCTGCCATGGGCAGGGACACCTCCCACTAGAGCAGTTTGCTCAAATCCCCATCCAGCCTGGCCTGGAACACCTTCAGGGATGGGGCAGCCACAACTAATGTTACTTTTCACTTCAGTTTTCATTTTATATTTTATTCATAATTTTGTATTCCTGTTTTTTAAGCTTTTGGTCCAGTTAGGTCTGAAATATACATAGTTTTATTTAAAACACTTCTTTGCATTGTGTTATGCTTTAATTATGTTTTTCTTTGTTATTCTCCATTTTTACTACTGTAGAGTCTGGGGATTCCTTTTATTTAATTATCTATCACTATATGTATCTCTCTATTTATTGCAACGCTTAAGAACACCCTGGTTTGAGCTGAAGCGGTATCTCCTACCCCTCAGAAACCACCATAACTAGGGTATTTTATGGTGATGATCATTCACTCACTCTCATTGGTAGCCTCTGACTGATAAAAATTTAATACTTACACAATGGGGGCTGAAACCCAGAGCTCCCATCTGCTGGAGGAGTGCCTGAATGAGCAGAGTGAGTTTATGAATGTAAAGTGTGCCCTCCTCTCTCTCTCCTACCCATTCAGCAAGTTTTACGAGGTGGAACAGCTTCAGCAAGGTCTATTAAGAGCAGCTGCATCTCAGAATATGCTCTGATTTGGCAGTAAAACTACATGTTTCCACCTACCTTTTCTGTCTCTCTTTTCCCCTTTACTGTTGGTTCTGGCAGTAAGAGCAAGTTACCAGTTGTTCCCACAGCCTGCTTAGGTCACCCACATGTGCATGGTGCTGGGTGCAGTGCTAGCCAGAGGAACTTGCCCAGCAAATTCCTGACTGGCCCAGCCTGGCTGGTTGCAGGAGCACACTGTGCCCGCACTGTCTGGCATCACTGTACCACTGTCTCCTTCCTAGGACTACTCCTTTTCAGCTTGGAGTAAGGTAACCGAGGACCTTTGATTCCTTAATGCTCTTCAGTCTTTAGTCAGATGTATTCCCATTTGGGGGCGTTTATAAACTTACTCTGAGATTATTTTGCACAGGTGTAAGTGACCGTGCAGGATACGGAGCAGTGAGAATTGAAGTCAGCATGCCAAATATGAGATTAAGAACCGAAGGGCAGATTCTCATGGTGTGATTGGGACAAATATGCTGAGATCTGTGTAGCCACACTTATCTTCATTAGCTGCAGCAGTGGGCCAGACATGTGAATTGCCATGAATTAAATTTCCCCATTAATGGAATTCACAGAAGGATGCCAAATGAAAACAGGTTTATATGCTGAACAAGCTTGTTAACAATAATTAATAGGAAGTTAAATTTTTTATTATTTTTTTTTAGTGATAAGCAAGCACATCATCCATTTTCAAGAGCACTAAGAAACAACTTGGACCTCTTACACGTGAAACCATAATATTATATTAAAAATGTATGCTCAAGGGCAAGCAAAAATTTCAAAACAAGCCCTCTCAACAGTGATGCATGTGTTAAAGCTTTTAATGGAATTCTAAGAAAATAATTTGTGGAAGCTGAGAGTGACAGAACCTGTTTAAACTACTGTTTTGTGTGAGTAGATCAACTATGTTTTATTTTTAGATGCTCTGAGAATTAATGTGACTTATTTGTTTTTAGGATCATTATGTACTTACTGTGCCCAATCTGAGGCCATCGATGCTGTACCGCTTGGAAGTTCAAGTATTGACAACTGGTGGGGAAGGCCCAGCTACAATAAAATCATTCCGAACACCTGACCTGCCTCCATTTTCACCCCACAGTATGTAGTACCTCGTTTTGACATGTGGTTACATGTTACAGAACTTCAATCCTCCACATGTAAACAGTCAGCTTGAGCCCTAGAGTCTTTATTGGTTCCAGTAGCATTCCATGAATTTAAGACGTGTGAAAATGCTAGGGGTTTTCCCCTATAACTGTCCATCAGCAGCGATGGAAGCAAATGCAGTCTTTCTCTCACTCATTTTCTGTGGTTTGACATTTGCCATTTATTCCACCACCGCTCTTTGGCTTTTGCTGTTAGCACTTGGAATTCAAATCCTCTGTCCTCCAAGTGCAAATTTAAATCATCTTTCTTCCAAGTGCTACCTGTGATTGCTTCTCTTTCAAGGTTACCTTTTTCTGGGTGCATTCAGTCCAGCATGGTGAGAGCCTGATCGTATTTCGAAAGTGGTGCAGACCCCATTTCCAGCATTTTAAAAGTTTCTGTAAAATACAGCTCAATGTTGCAAAGCTCAACAGAAACTATAGTGAAGTAGTCCAAGATTCAGCTGCTTGAATCCTTTTGTCCTTTCACAGTCATGAAAGCTGCCTGGACTGTATACACACATAGTTGTAGGCACAGGCAGTTCACTTACAAGCTGAAGGCCTCGCTAAGACTTTTTGGTGGGGATAAATGATGGTGTTACATATTCGAGGTTTAATGTGTGCATATTTTCTTACTCTTTTGTTCAGGACCTCATCTGAAGCAACATCATCCACATCACTACAAGCCACCCCCAGAGAAGTATTAGACTGTTTCAGATGTTTATACAAATATCTGAGAGAAAAAACTGAGCTCCCAAATGGAGGCTAGGAAAAGGCACATCCATAGGAGCAATGAACCCGGTTTTCCAGCAGAAGTTACCATCCTGTATGATCAGTATCTACTTCTCTATAGTTTAGCCACGACAAATTGTATTTGCACCAAGGCCAGGATGAAACATTCAGCAAGATTCATTTCAGTGCCACCACTGTTCAACAAAATCAAGATTGCATCCAACTCAACACCTGTGAGAAAGTCCAAAGTGTATTCATTATAATGGTTTTGTATTTCTATGTTTAAAGTAGGTTGAAACAGTGCAGTGTATACAGCTTTTTCTCTTAGTGACTTCAGTGTTAGTATTTGCAAGGTTGTCCTGTGATGTATGCATACTTTTGAACACTGGAGGCCATGTTCTCATCAGCGTGTTTCAACAATCTATTTTACTTACAGCTCTACCTGTCAACAGTTTAAGCCCTACTGTATTTTGCTCTTCAAGAAGATCTCCATCTGTCTGAAATAAATACGTAAGTAAAATAAGTACCAGTAGCAGAAACCCTAAAGTAGTCAGTATATGATAATTGAAGTGTCACCACAGAGGAGAACGATGATACGTTTGTATCAACCATCTGTTCTGACATCGTAATGTTTTAGCATGTAGATCTTCTATTAAGGTAGTTAATAGCTACAAAATATCTAAGGTAGATGTACCATTGTACAGAGACAAATGGCAATTAGTAGAATTCTTTAAAATCTCTGGCAATTAATACAATTAATTGTTAGGGTCTGGAAGAATGAATTTTAAAATACAATTTATAATTGTTTTATACATAATATTGCAAGATATAGTAATGTCTTGAAGAGAAGATATTATTTTCTAGTTAAGAATCTGAGTAGCTAACATGATCATTTTAGAAACTGAAATTCTGAGTCATGTTTATTTTTCAAGTAGCCATAGAGCTACTTTTTGGCTTTGGCTTTTGATGCATCCATCTCTTTTCCCTGTGGATCTTTTGAACAGAAGGATGGATGTATTGGCTCCGTGCTGTTCTGCTTACAGAAAGAATTATGTGACAATATTCTGGCATCTGGAAAACATTGGCTTATAGTTTATTTGAATGCATTTTTCAAATTTAGACAGAAGGGTGCCCTTTTTAACCGTAAGGGAATTCATATTGCCTTATTGTGCAATATAAACTGTCTAGAATAATTTGCCACACAGAGAGACATCCTTCGATAGTAAACAGAAACTGCTTGGATTTATTACTGAGAGTGTGGAAAGTATCTGCCAATAAACGTCCATACAAATGCTCCTAATCAGCTTCTCATATTCAAGATGTTCAAAGTGCTTCTGCATTCTTTGGCATGGTGTCCATTGCTCCCTGAGCCATCACTTGATGAGGCTAATGGAGCTGAAAGGCTTAGTAGTCAAACTTGACAAGGTGGCCACTTTTTCTACCAGCAGATGCTACAGATTCCCATGTACTTGATGTTTGCCTGAGATATTCAGTATGAGGAGATCAGACATTAGTGGTAATTTCCTTCTCTTGATGACAAACTGTTTTGTGGAAAGCAAATACAGAGAAAAGAAAGACGTACCTGAAGCTGAGAGTCAGAATTAAGTCTATCATAATAGAGCATTCACAAAATATTCAAATACAGTTTCTCTATATGGAAGTTTATAGCTTTGTGTTTCATGTGGGTTGATACCAGCAGAGGGTGAAGGAAACAATTTCTGCTCACTCACTCATTCCAGTTTTCCTACATTTCTGCCTTCGGTTTTAAAGGGCTCTTTTTTGCCATTCTCTTTCTACTTTGCTTGTTGTCTTTTGGATATGCACTCAGTGACCAAGAACTTTATCAGAAAATTTCTATTGCTACAGTGTATAGGCCTTTAACAGCAGTTTTTAAAATAATAAAGACAATTATGGTTTCAATTCCTTCCTCTATCATTCCATCATCTCCCCTTTTCCAAAATACATTAGCGAATTAACAGATTAACTCTTCTTCATAAAATCTGTAGAATAAAGGTTTATTTTCAATTTTGGCAGAAGGCCAAAGTCGCAGAGACTTTTATCAGGATGGAAATTTTCTGTGTGTACAAGTTTTTACAAAGAAAACATGATTTTAATCAGAACAGTGTGCAGCACTCCTTCAACTTTTAGATGGCACAGGGCATTGATAAGGCTAGAAATGATGTCTGTGGTGTTTGCTGAGAGCAGGAGTCAGTGGGATCAGGGAAAGCAATTACCTCAAGCTTCTCTGAAACCTGCCCAAACCCCTCAGTCACGGTCTATTTTAGTTATGCTGGAGCAAATCTGTAGTGACTTGATTAATATTAAAGAAATTTTGTTTAATTCATAGTGACAGAGTAAAGCATAGAATATGGATGTCAGTGTTTATTACCATGATGCCAAATCTGTCTTGGAGATAAACCGGAAGTTAGCAGCCCTGAGTGATCACACCCTTGGTCTTGGTTCCTGAGGTGAACCCTCAGTCTTCCAAACTGAATCAAAATGCTTACTGTTTGCTGATGCCAGTCTCATTGAAGCATTCAACTTTTGAAAGTAACAATATACTTTTGAAGAATATGGAGGGATTTCCCTTCTCAAGTAGATCCTGGAAATAAAAAAAAAAATAATTAATAAAGTGGAATTGTATTGAACAAATGTATTATACAGAGTCCACTAAGTTGTAAACTAGTTTCTCCTTCTATAAATCAACTTATCAACTCAACTTTCAAGTCACCCTCCAAATCGAAAATGAAAAATACAAGATCTGTAACAAAGCTCATGCACAGGTGTTCTATTCTGAACTATGTGTGATTCCTGATTATTCTTTGAGTTTAGAATTACAGGTTTAAAATTAGTGCCTAATTCATAAAGCCTTGTTTGCTGAATTGTACAGGGTATTGTTCTAATTTACTAGCCTAAGTCACATTAAGCATTTAATTCAGCAATAGAGTTGTAATTCACTACTTGATTCACTAGTTAAAGATTTATTTTCTCTAATGATGTTGTGTAATGAAAAGTTAATATAGATATTGGGAAGTTTTTAGATATTCTGCACCTTCACACTAACATATTATTTGCTATGTACGATTCTGATGGATATGTCAGTTGAATTCAGGATGTATTTTGTTTATGTCTTAAAGGAGAATTGTAAGGTTATGCCATTTTTGCTAACTGCTTTGTGAAGTGGATTTTTTTGTTGTTGTTCATTGGTGATTTTTTGTTTAAAGAGAAAATGGTTTGTTCTCATTATATCTTTATTGACCATTTTTGAGTTTTTTATAGAGCAGCAGAAATTCACATAAGACAGTGCTTGTGATGTACTACCATGTGTATCATCTTGAATATTGGTTAAGAATATAGCCCATAGACAATGAATAAGAGGTCTGATTTCTGAAATGCTGAACATCCTCAACCTAGTGGCTTCAGAAATGTCTGAAGACATGGTGTGGCAATGCTAACGTTGACATTAATGTTTGGCATGGTCACACACAAAATCAAAGAAATACTCATTGCTAATGTGAACAGGAATTTTACCGTTGGCATTAGCAGAGCTGTATAGAAACCTAAATTCTGAGTCACTTTGTTTCATAATACTTCCATCTCCATGCTCCCAACTGGAGTCTCTGATTCAGGAAGGTATGCAGAAAAGAAAACTTCCATGTGTACAAAAGAAGTCAGTGGGATAGAAGTAAACCTTTGCAGCTGAGAATGAGCTTTAGTGCTGTCTCAAATAAAGCGTGTATGTAAAACAATTGCTTGACTAGTCTTAAATCAGGGCTTTATAGAACAAAGTATGGGGCCTGGACAGTTCTAAATTCTGTGTACACCACCATAAAAAAATATTTTTGTCTTGTGTATATGTAAATGTAGTTGTGATATTGACTTATTTATTAATGCGTTTTCTTATATGATGTGCCAAGTATATTCCTACCCTTTTGATCAGTACTCGTGAACATCAATTACTAAAGATAATGTTATGCAAACTTGTGCATTGTAACCAGGAATATGATGCTAATAAGCTGTTGCATGTAGTTTTAAATAATTCAGAAAACCTTTTATTTAAAAAATGTAAATTAATACCTGCAGATGTTGATGATTATATATGGTTTTTGCATGCCAAAACTCATTGTTCAGTTGTGGGCATGAAATGTAACGACTGTATTACCTCTACTGAATATATTAGTAAGGTACAATTTACAAAGTAATTAACAGAGCTCTATATGTAAATTTTTTTTCTTTTTGCTTAATTATATTGTAGTAGAGGTAACAGAACTGTTTCCTTGTTACCCAAATTGGCTGTAGAAATTGTGTTCCTATAACACTCATTTAAAGTCAATATTTATTTCTGTATGTAAAACAAAAAGAGTGGTCTTATGTGTCTGTCCTGTTATTTAGAGAAAAAAAAAAATACACTTCTTGTAAAAATTAATTTGTAAAAAAATGCAAATGTAAATAGAGTCTGATTTCTTTTACTCATTATTTTCATGTTTAGAATTTGTACATACTGTTTAAGTAATAAACTATCCTACATCAAAATCTTGCTACATTATCTCCTCCATACAGAATTTATAGGTTTTTTTTTCTTAAGTTGAAGACATGGAGTCATCTAAGAAGAATCAGTGTCATGCCAAGTACCTTTGCTGCATCCACATTTCATTGTGTATAAAGTCATCCTCTGTTTACTGCAGCATTTTGTTTTCTTTAGAAAGTGATCAAAATAATCTGAAAGTAAATGTAGATGTCATTTCAGGCTTTTACATGGAAAAACAGTCCTTGAAGTAAAAGCATAAACTCAAGAACTTGCCGTCCCTTTCTCTTGTTTTAAAGGGATAGTTCACAGTGAAGATTTGTTCACCCTTTGTAACATTAACTTAAAATAATCAAAACGTTGCTGGATCTATGTCAGTGGCCTGATCCTGCAAGTCAAGATTTTCATGACTGAAAATCATGGTGAAGTCTATTTATACATCAGATATGGAGTATTTTCTATTTTATAGTGTCGGATCCCATGATTTAAATTTTATATTTTTAATAATTATATATATATATATATATCTGTCTTAGTACAAACATCTAACTGAAATTGTCTTAGATGTGCTGTCATTCTCAGATGCAATACCTATAGTTTGGGAATGTGCCTTTGACTTACTCTTGACTTACTTAATAAACATTTAGATTGTGTTGTCTTGAACATAAACTACAAAATTTCCTGGTATTGCTTTCTCATTAGAAAAACTGCTATAAAATTTTGGGTTTGTTTTTTCTCTTACATAACTAAACAACGTTTAGAAAAAACCACATAGTTTCATTTCTATGAAAGTTGGACTATTTCTATAAGATTTGCCATTATGATTCAGTAAATCCAGACAAGTATGATCTATCTCTGTGGATAAGGTAAGGTGACGTAATAAATAGTTGAAGTGTTCTACATGATATAATTTAAAATAGCCATTCATTTTTTCCTTCCATAATAAAGAAATGCTTTCATTAACATTGAATTAAAAGAGGCAAGGACTGGATGATTTGAATCATATGAAATAAAGAAAATTTGCTATATGTGGAACAGTATTGATAATTTTAGTTTTGTTGCTTGTGCTTCTGTGCAGCTTGGCTTTTCTGCATCTAAAATGAGAATGCATTCAAAAGATTCCATTTCATAAAAAATTTAATACAAAGGAAACTCTTTACAGTACAAAAAAAAAACCTTCTGTACTTCTGTTCTCTTATTACAGGTGTTGCATTGTCATCGTCTGGGCACATGCCAGCTTCCTTGAGGAAGGCCTTGAGCCAAAACACTGGCTGTTAGCCTGCCGGTGGCAACGCAGCACCTGTAAGGGTAAAGAAGTCACCAGGGACAACGCTGAGAAAGTGATCTTTGAGAGAGAGCCAACGTGCAGGACTCCTGCAGATCGGAAGGGGATGCGGTTCAGCAGAAGTGAATTGCTCCAATCCTTTTCGGATTGCGCTTAATGGCCTCCCTGCTTTGGCTCAGGGTGCTGGCAGGAGCATAGATTAATATTTAATGTCTGCATTGCTATAAGCATTTAACATGTGGCACAGAGACTAAAGAATTTATGAATGCTTGCTGTACCCGATTCTTCACCTGTGATGGTGATTTATTCATGTTACTTAGTAATAAGCTACACTCAGGAGGTCTGTTTCTTCTCAAAGGGAGATCAACTCTGGAAATAGCAGTTTTTCGTTTTTCAGAAGAGAAAGGCAAATATGCTGCACACAAATATCCTTTTATATTTGAGTGCAAATGTATTTGCACACCAAATAGTGCTTCTTTGCTTTTGTCACAAGCGGTCCAATAATAAATATGTCCAATAAGTTCAAAATCATCAGTGTTTCAAAGGAACTCTGGGTTTGCTGGTTAGTACCCATTATCCAGCATATTTTTCATATTTTTATAATTTTATTTAGAAAACGTTGCCTGATTTAAATGATTCAGACTGCATCATTATTATTAGTACATACAGAGTGATAAGCTGCAATTTCCACTTTGTTACTTTTTATCTAAGTCAAAGGTAGAGGAAGCAGATTGGGCACAGAAGAGCATAGGTGGCACAAAAAGAAGCTGATCATCTCATTTATTTGTTTCTTTTCAGACATCCAATTTCCAGTACTGCAAAAGTTCAAAATAATCTTTTAAATTTATTTTATGAGATGTGCTGCAATACTTGCTTGAAATATAAATATTTCAGACTTTCAGTGAACATACCTGCAAGCCAAAATCATTAGACCGTAACTCACAAGACAGGAATATACAAGAAAAACATAAGCTGGTGGATGCTAATGGTGCTCTCAGAGCACCTGGGGACAACAGTTCTTTTTGTTTGGTATTTATTGAATCATACTGGAGACAAAGAAGATCCATATACATTTTTCTTGCTTTGAGTGAAATACCTCATCACAAAGGACACACATTTAATTGGCTAAAAGCGCTTCATGAATGGCTGAGTTACCAGGGGCGTAGATTAGCTTGACATTGTAATGATGTGCTAGTGAATGAACTCCGGGTTTTTTTACATTTTTCTTAAAATTGTATTAATTTGTCTCATCTTTTTGCCTCAGCTTCAATTTTGTTTTGTTTTATAATGGATCATTGTTCATTGCTTATGTTCAGTGTGAGAATTTGTCTCATTTATTAATCTTAGTCACACATGGCACACTCAAAGCATGTTTCTTTTCACTACTCATTGCTATAAAGAATTACATTTATGATAACTGTCCAATAAAAACCCAAAGCCATTAGGATAATATATATACAATCATGTATTTAGAGCTGATTTCAATAAAAGGCTCATTGTCAACAAAGTAATATTAGTTTTTAGATATAAAGTGTATCTGCAGCTGTATCTCATTTAAATTACTCTGTACATAATATAGTTTTGAAGAATAGGAAACCTTACTGTCTTTTTAACCAGCAGCCATGTTTGCCACAGGAAATTGTAGGAAGCACACAGAAGCATATGAAACTGATAGTTATCACTCATATTTGTAGCTTGATGAATGCTGTTAAGTCAATATATTATGTTCAGGTTAGCTAAATACATCAAAACCGATCCCAATTCATCTGCAAAACAGGAGAGGTGGATGAATCCCAGAAGTCTGGAGAGAGATGTAGCAAGAATAAAAAAAACTTCCATGCCTGAATAATATCAAGAACCACAAAGCTGACAAAGCTTAAATAATGTTTTTTTCCCCAGTAACGAATAGAGATTGCTCAATGCTTTAATAGTATCCTACAATGATCTCACATTTATTTCATAGGCAATATTTTAACATTTTAAAGAACCGCTATAAAATATGTGGAACAAATAGCAAAGAATCCTTTTATTTCATTAAATTTCATTTAAAAATTAATATTTACCTAACATCATTTCGGTATCACACAGCAGAAAACTCACATAGAGCAGTGTAATTCAGTTTAGTGAACTGTTCCATTTGGGATTCTCTCCCTGAAATTCAGCTTTGACTGAAAAAATTATCCTATTTTAAAAAATTATATATAAGTTATTGGGAACCCGCAAGTCAAATAATGATGTCAGTGATTTTGGTAGCTGTTGTCAGACTTTGTCTAGGAAACTTGTTCTCTTATCTCCACTAACTTCAATCTCTAGAATGCTTTATTGCATGCTATCATTCATAGATGATGGATTGCTCAGGGCCTTGCTCTTTCATGGTTTGGAGATAATCAAGGATGAGGATTCCACATCCTCTCTTAGTAATTACTTGTGAAACAACAGTGAGGCAAATAGTGACATCTTAACTATCAAGGAAATTGTATGTGAAAAACCACACGGCATAAATAATTTCAATTGCATGATGGGCCTGTCAAATTAGAAAGAAACTGAAAAATATTCTTTTGAAGCTCATGCTTCTAAATTCTTTTATTCTCTGTAGGATTGTGATTACATCCTTCTTACACTGTCCCTGGGAATTCAAAGCTGGCAGAAAATGAAACCTGCAGTTTCTCAATATATTTTTATTTTGTCAGACATTAATTACCTCACAAGCCTAGAGAAATGGAAATTTGATCAGTCGTATTTCTAGAGAATTCATACTGTTTGCTTAGCTTGCAAAACTGAATGAATTAGGACTTGTGATAATTTACCATATTAACATTAACATTCAACAAATTATTAAATACTAAATTGACAATGGCAATGGCCCATTTGTGTTGCTTCTTTTGTATGCAATGGGTCACTGGTTTGGGGAGCTACATCTATCAAAATTATTAGTCCTCCTTGATCTTGGCAGGATATGAGCTTCTGAGGAGACCACCAAGCTGAGTTGAGCAGGTCACACTGCTGTGGCTGCGTCACCACAGATGGTCACCCAATTATTACCTAGTGTCAGAGGGATAGCTGTGTGAGTTTCATGACCATCAAACACTGTTGCTAAAAGGAGAGGAACTGTGTTAGATCATAAGGAAAGCTGAGTAAATCAAGACCTTAGGAGTTAGATAAGGTCAATCCTAGCACTGCATACAAAGAGGCTGTAGCTCTTGAGCTGGGCAGACAAAGGGAGCATCCAAGGAGGACAGCACAAGCATGATCCCTCTTGTGTTGTCTCAGCCGTGACTACAAATGAGTGAGTTCTGCCTTTACACACCACGAGAGCACCTAGAGTAAGGAGGCTCATTACAGTTGAAATCTGGAGCCTTACATGC
>VZTM01024541.1:6890-20611 GCA_013400555.1 Jacana jacana | reverse complement strand
TACATTTAAAGGTCGCTTTTATTCTGAAACTTTACTACAAAATGTACCTATTTTAAGTTGTTCAGAAGCACTGAAAGAAAAGAGTAAAGATAAGTTATCAAGCAGGAATATCTTTTAATGTCCATCTGAAGTACTCGAATTTCTGTGTATAGCAAGATTCCTATAAAAATTTAGAGAATTTGGGAAAACAAATCAAAGCATAAGTGGAATTTTCCAAATGAGAAATCCTTACTAGTTCTAACTTAATTGAGTTTTGTGCTTTAATGATGGGATTGGATAAATTACAGAGAAGTTTTAATTTATTTGTTGGAGTATGTGATCTCTGAGAAAAGAATGTGTGATTTTTACAGAAATTTTTGCATGACTTTGAGGTTCCTCAATTGACTAAGTTCAGACGTCCTGGAAGGCTGGTGTAATAAGAATTATGGAAGCAGTTGAAGCAAGTAAGCTAAACATTAATTATAATTATTATGCTTATTTTAGTGTTTATTAGTGTAGTTAATAATTTAAGGAATGACAAATATTTTCTTCTCTTAGTTACCATTGACAAATAACACTAGGAATTTCTGTGGTGGATGGTACTGCTACCTGCATGAGTAAGTTCTTCCTTAGACCTAGTCACAAAACCTGTTCTATGTTAGTGGGTGACTTTACAAATGGATAAAATACTGTGTAGCAGTCCAATTTCTACTGTGTTTGGTAGGAGAGGAGACATCATGCTGTATGTTCTTCTCGAGGTCTTATGTCTGTGTTTTATAGATGTGGTTTATATCTGTATTCTCTCAACACTTGCATCTGAGATGACCATAATATAGCTACACAAGGATCTATGTGTTTTAAATAACAGTTTTTTTAGAGGAAGAAAACCTTAAATTATGTATCAAAGCATTGACCCCTAAGTGAAAAGTTACTTCTCTTCCTGCAATGCTAAGATGCTTATTGCTGTGGCTATTCAATGTGGCAACCTGTTTTGCCCCAAAGATGCACAAGAACATTTGATAGCTTGTTTTCAATGATTCATCAAAATCAGAATTATTCAGTATGGCTAGTTAAAATTTTTATTATTGAAAACAAGGATTCAGAGAACTATACAGCTTTACATGTGGATTCCAAGAAATGGCAGGGAAAAAATGTCAAAACCCTAATTTCTAAGGAGCTTTAGTATTGTGATAGGAATATTTGAGTCTGGTTTCCAGTTGTTACTTTGTCAATACATGAGCATTTCACAGTCATACAATCTTACCATGATCACTTTATTGTAAAAAACAACAACAACAACAAAAAAGCATAAGAATTACTCCTATCCCCAAAAGTAATACAGGAAAGTGGAATGCTAATAAAAAAGAGGAAGTTTCAAGTCTTGTATCTACGTGCAGATTTTCTCAGTCTCGATTTAGAGCAGTTCTAGGTTATCAATGCTGAATTTTATGCTCTAATTTGCGGTCACTCTTTATCAGTGAATGAAAGGAAAACATCTCCCTTATGGATATATTGAGTTAGATTTCCACTTACTCCCCTTTTTACTGCCCTCCCAGCTCTTGCAAGTATATACTACCTGAGACCAGGAAAACATCTGTTTCAATGTATTATTCAATCAGAGTTACCATTATCGTATTTTAGAAACATAAAAAGACTAAAAGCCTTTACAAATGCCATGCATCTATAGAGTTGTAACACTTGTATTTACACTACTTCTGCTGCTTTCTGCTGACTTTCTTATTGATCGGGGATGTAAGTAAGCTATAAATAGCATTTAGCCTTTTTAATTGCTGTTAATGTATTTTGCTGCTCCATGAGGTATGCCATAGCACTTTTATGGAGCCTTAAAATCAGTTCTGGCACAAAAGACAAGTGCATCATGTACTCAGTGGTTTAGATTTGGTGCATAAACTTGATCAAAAAGTTCAGGCACCAAGAAAATTGAATAAGATGTTGCTCTGGTGGCTGCTTTTTAATACTTTTCCTGGCACCTGAAGCCACGGAGACTTTATTTTCCTAAGTGAGATACATGTAGCAAGTGCAAGGCTAGCAGAATTATTAACAAGGCTCCAGTTGCCAGCACAATTAGCTTTGGTGTTTTGTATCACTGGGGAAAACAGATGTATAATTCTTAGCACTGACTCTAGCAGGAATCCTGTTTTTTCCTCTGGTAAGACAGGACAACCTCATGCTGGGTTAGCCAGCTTCCTGAAACTGTAACCTCCTCTGTAACCAGCACCACAGGTGAAGAATTTATTGATTGGTTTTAGTTCTTTTATGGGTTTTGTTCTGTGGGTGTTCGGTTTGGTTGTTTTTTTTTGGTTTGGTTNGGTTTGGTTGTTTTTTTTTTGGTTTGGTTGGTTTTTTTTTTGGTTTGGTTGGTTGTTATTTTAACAGTCTTGAGAAAAAGCCTACATCTTTCTGAAGCTTACAAAATAGGGAAACGTGATGTTATTTTACTAAATTTAGAATTGCCAAGTCAGTCTTAATCATGTCTGATCACTTAAATCCATGTGAGTCAGACACTGTATCCAACTGGAATTTGAAGACTCCTTTGCCATGGGTCCATTTAACTGAGACCGATTAGATTTACAATGTCAGCCATTGAATTACTTTCCAATGTTCCAATTCTGTGCAAATCATTAGAAAATGTTACAGCCTTGTAGTGAATTTGAGATTGTCTTACTTTTTGAAACAACTTGACATTTCAACTCTGGGATTAACATACCAAATTCTAAAAAGGAGGATTTCTAACATCTTAGTTAAATATACATACCTGTGGCTATATGATTTTTTCACAATTTGCAATTTATGGTGTTGAACAGAAGCATGCATTTATAGCACTTTCATTTATTTTTTCTGAAATTATACTGTATAAATCTTTGAAGAAAAGTATAAATCTACAAAGGTGTCTGGCTTTTTTTTATTCAAGCATGTATTGGGATAATCAGTAGTGTTCTCAGCCTTCTTAACCCTGAATCTACTGTCATAGTCTCTGATTTGACCTCTAAATTTAAGGGCTACCAGGATTTTAAATATTTTTTTTAAAATCCTCTTAAATTGGTGATGCAAAGTCATTCCAGGTCTGTGTTTTACACTGGGAGTTTTTAGAACTGAATTTGCAGATTGCATTACTGGCAGTGATCCAGATCTCTTGGGAGAACTTGATGAGCTTTAACAGAGCTGATAATTAGGACATCGAAGAGGAGGTTTAGATTGGATATTAGGAATAGGTTCTTTACTGCGAGGATGGCAGAACACCAGAACAGGTTGCCCAAGGAGGTGGTTGAGGCCCCTTCACTAGAGATAGTGAAGGTGAGGCTCAATGAGGCCCTTGGCAACCTGGTCTAGTTGGGGGGATCCCTGCTGACTGTGGGGAGGTCGGACTAGATGACCCTAGAGGTCTATTCTGGCCTGGACCATTCTATGATTCTATGACATCTAACCCTGCCACTTGGAGTGCCGCGAGTACTGTCTTGGGGTCTGCTCAAAATACAAAGAAAAGCCCTGTACAAATAGGAGAGTTGACTTAACACCAGCCTCATCTACCTAAACTTCAGAAGAAAAGAGAACACCTTTATATACTAAACATCCTGGCTTTATTGGTGATTAGTAGCCATTTATTTGTACATCCAAGGACTACCCCACTTCCACAAATCTTCCGTCAAATATATTCCTATGAGAAGGCACCTACTTGGGTAATTTACCTTCAGGAATAGGTTTTGCATTTTTGCTTTGTCTCCAGTAGTGTTCATGTCTATCTTCATAGCAGAAGAACTTCATCTGCTTTATTAGTATTGCCAGGTAGTATTTTAGTGTAAATAATATTGAACTGAGGTATTTATTGTTGGATTTAAAAGAACATATGTGGATTCCACTGTGAAGTCTCTTTCTCTTATGATTGCAGGAGTCTTTTCCACTTTCTAGACATTGTTGATCAGAATTTCTCTTCTGTCTATGGGTGAAGCTGTGGATAATGGCCCTCCTTCATAATGTATTACACCATTTCAGCAAACTGATTTATTGTGTGTAGTTTTTGAGAAAACTAGATATTTAATGACTGTGGATAAAAGCTAAATGAAACAGCATTTACTTGATAATTAGAAAATATATGATTGTATGAAAAATGAGCTAAGAGAAATGTATTTGGTTTAACTGAAGGCTAGATACAGCTTTCATATCACATTAAATTCATTAGAAAACTTAAATTGGTTTATTATTTAAATTAGTGATGGGAGATCTGTAGTGTTCCATTTTCAGTTTGTCATCAGTTGAAGACAGTTCAATCTATTTATCACTACATTAATCTCATGCTAATGAGGTTAACATAGTGAGTAACCCAGCATTTCCTTATATTACGTTCATTGAAATGGCCAACCTGAATACATCGTATTTAATTAAAACATTAATTGGGGGAAGGCCATAGGTTAGAAATGAGACTGGAAAGGGAGCTTCCCTTGCATGCATGTGCAGATCCTATGTTCAGTCAAGTAGGACAAAAAAAATAGATAAATTGATCAGTTTTAATAGTCTTAAATATAATTTTAGTCTTAAACATAAACAAAAAAACTCAACCCCAAAGCAGGTAGTGGTGCACCTCTACTGAAGCAGACAATATGTCTGCTTTGGTAAATTATTAGTTTTCTACCTTTGCAAGGAAAAAAGTTTATGGTTCTGTAGTGAAGAGGATGATATTTGGAAGTTGCTGCAGCAGATGTATGTTGAATCTCAAGATCCTACCTGCAACTTTGCTTCCTTAAGACATTATCACCCTCACCTAATGAACTTGCAACCCAAGCAACAGGTACCATGGTCTTCCAGAGAAGTGACATCCTGCTAGAGAGATGCCTGGGGTATTTTGCACCCAATCCTGAGTTGGCCATTTGCTCTACTTAAAGCGGCAATCAGAAGTGCTGTGCCATGCCACCAGACATGCTGAGAGAGCTAGCGAAGGTGATTGCCAAGTTTCTATTCACCATCTATCAGTGTTCCAGGTTATCTGGAGATGTCCCAGAAGAATGGGGGCTTGCTGATGTAAGTATATAATATAATGTATAATATATAACGATGTTATATATATATATATATATGTATATATATAAATATAGGTTTGCTTCATGGGGGTTACAGGATGAATTGTTATAACTTGAGTAAATTTTTGAAGTTAGGGCATGTTTTCTACCAATCCGCTCATGTTTTGAGGCATACATGCAGGATAAAAATAATTTGGAAGAGGCAGAAGGGGGTAGAAAAGAAGATGGGAAAGTGAGAAGGAAAAAATATGCTGTCCCAGAGACTTTCAGTGGGAAGTGAAATGAAATAAAAGTTATTTAGAGTTTTGTTTTTTTTTTCTCCATGTTAATCTTATAGTTGCTTAAAGGGTGGATGTTTTTTGGGAACAGATATTTACAAGGGAGATTGAGATTAAGCTAGTTTTCAGCTGTATTGGAAGCATAGATATTTTTATATTTAACTTTTCTTTTTTTTCCCATTTGTTAAACTCGGCAGGGATCTGTGAGTTATAGGGAATTAAGTGTACTCTCAGTAAGTTTGCAGATGACACCAAGTTGGGAGGTAGTGTTGATCTGCCTGAGAGTAGGGATGACCTTCAGAGGGACCTGGACAAGCTGGATTGCTGGGCGGAGGCAAATGAAATGAGGTTCAAGAAGGCCAGGTGCTGGGTCCTGCACCTTTGGCCGCAATAACCCCATGCAACGCTATAGGCTTGGGGCAGAGTGGCTAGAAGACTGTGAAGAGGAAAAGGACCTGGGAGTGTTGGCTGAGATTGATGCTTGGCTGAATATGAGTCGACAGTATGCCCAGGTGTCCAAGAAGGCCAATGGAATCCTGGCCTGCATCAGGAATAGTGTAGCCAGCAGGTGCAGGGAGGTGATCATCCCCCTGTACTCAGCTCTGGTGTGGCTGTACCTTGAGTGCTGTGTTCAGTTTTGAACCCCTCACTACAAGAAAGACATCAAGGTCCTGGAAAGTGTCCAGAGAAGGACAAGACAACTGGTGAATGGTCTGGAGAACAAGTCCTATGTGAAACAGCTGAGGGAGCTAGGATTGTTTAGTCTGGAGAAGAGGAGGCTCAGGGGAGACTTCATCACACTCTACTGCTTCCTGAAGGCAGTTTCTGAAGAGGAGGGGGTTGGCCTCTTCTCCCAGGTAACTGATGATTTCACTTGAGAGAATGGCCACAAGTTGGGTAGTCAATCATCTGCTTGGGAATCGGTTCAAAGATGCTTTCATCCCTCAGTTGTCTGAAATATGTAGTGCATGTCCTCTTGCAATGATATAAAGATACTGGGTCATTTTCAAATGTTGGATCATGACTACCCTTGCTTTAAAGAAGCCTGGAATTCAGGCAATTTTTAGGAGCAAAAAAAGTAGCTTGAATTCGAAACTTAGTCAAAATGGTTCTTACTACTTGATTTATAGTTGCTAGTTACATATAGCAAATATAAGATATAGCTGCTTTGATTTACTGCACTAAAGTGTAGGTAAGACTGGTGGAAACTATACGGCTAATAAATCATCTAATGATTTTATTTTTTTTTCTGTCATTTAGACTGTGTTTTGTGTTCTAAGCTTGATTAAAACAGATGGAGTATGAATGAAGTGCTAGCTTCTGCACTTTTTGTTTCACTCAATTTATCTCCACTCTCTTGTTTAGCTGAATAGGAGGCTAAGTGGGGATAGTGAAGCTGGAACAAAACTTGGTGAAATCTCTGGTTCCTCTTCTACAGTTATATAATGAACTACTGTGGGCTGTAATTTGTGATAAAATGTGATGCTGTAATTTGAAATCCATAAAAACTCATTTACTTAAAGATTTCAGGAGGGATGTAGAAGAAGGTAAGCTGGGGGAAGAATAATTCTTGAGAGAACATGAACTTAAAGATGTAAGTGTCTCAAGACCTTGAGGTGATTAGTGCAGGGAAGTACAAGGTCCATCATCTCAAAAACCTACGGTTATCAAAAGAGATTAATTTGTCATCAGCATCCCTTAACATGCAGTGCTTTTGCCAGGATTTGTAGCATACATTAGCACATGTGCATCTTGTCAGCTTTTCCCTGAGACATATTTAAAAGCAGATTTCATCATATCTGTGGAAGAGTCGAGTCCTGAAGGGTTTGTGCCCTTAAAGTATGGCTGCTGATGTTTGTTCTTTCCGTCACAACTGGTCATCCTCATATTTTATATATAAGGGTGAAGGCATACCATTGGGTGTTATTAACCTTTCTAAAAGTCAGCTGTCTACATTTAGCTCTGGGAAAGAGAGAAACTTTCTTGCTTCAAATGTTTAAATACCCTACAGTGAGATATTTTACAGTTAGCTTCTGCTTTGCAGTTCCAGAAATTTTATCTTAAATCTTCCATTTGCAAGATAGTACTGAAAATATCTCTATCAATAATTTTTCTTTTAAATTACTTTTATTAATCCATGCCCTGAAATGTCAATACTGTAAACATAAATGCACATTTATGTTTACATAATGCCCTAACTTGAGTGTCTTTATTCTAAGATTAGTATTTTGTGTATGGAAACAATATGTGATACTTCAGCTGTGAATTTGTTAATGTATGGACTGTAGAAGAGACTGCATTAATTTGCCATTATCATTTCAGGCCTGTACATCATGTTATAGCATTTTATCGCTTCCATTTTTTCTTTGTATTATTGATACACAAGCTGCTTGTGTTAAATTGAAATAGGAAGTTAATAGTTAATTAGTTGTGAAAGACTAATTCAAGACTCGGAGCTTGTGGTTTGGATTGTAAAAAAAATTCGTTAAATGTTTTAGGAATTTGAAAGTACTGTCTTAATGTTTGCTTTATTATCCTTTTTTAATCAGTTATCGGTACGGTAAGCAGAAGAGCTAATTTCTACAATTAATTGTTACTTCACTACTTCAGTGTTCTTGTATTCCAATATCTGCAAAACGCTGGTCTTCCTTAGATGATTATCTAGACTTTGCCCTCACAATCAAATGCTACAGTTTTGCAGTTGAATTTGCATCACAGGATCACGCTCAACAATCTTTGGAACGTGACCCAGTCACCTTGCAAAGGACACTTGTGATTTCTTTTGCATGCTTTAATGTAGCTCATTTGATCCCACAGATTAGTATAGGTCAAGTTTACGCAAGTGATCCCCAACTAAATCTTCATCCACTGCCGGGTGACAAACTGGACATGCAAGCGGTATGCACTTGCAGCCCAGAAGGCTGATCACATCCTGGACTGGAACAGAAGGTGTGTTGCTAGCAGATCCAGAGAGGTGATTCTGCCACTTTCCTATGATAAGACCTCACCTGGAGTACTGTGTGCAAGTCTGGAGCCTTCAGTATAGCAAGGACATGGACCTGATGGAGCAGGTCCAGAGGAGGGCCACAAAAATGATCAGGGGGTTGAGGCACCTTTGCTATGAGGAGAAGCTGAGGGAGCTGGGGTTCTTCAGCCTGGAGAAAAAGAGGCTCCAGGGAGACGTAATAGCAGCCTTCCAGTATCTGAAGGGGGCCTACAGGAAGGAGGGGGAGGGTCTGTTTACAAAGGCCTGCAGTGACAGGATGAGGTGCAATTGCTTCAAGCTGGAGAAGAGCAGATTTAGATTGGATATTAGGAATAGGTTCTTTACTGTGAAGATGGTGGACCACTGGAACAGGTTGCCCAGGGAGGTGGTTGAGGTCCCTTCCCTGGAGATAGTGAATGTAAGGCTCAACGAGGCCCTTGGCAACCTGGTCTAGTTGGGGGTATCCCTGCTGACTGTGGGGAGGTCAGACTAGATGACCCTAGAGGTCCCTTCTGGCCTGAACCATTCTATGATAACCCTTAATCTGACTGCTGTTAAATCACTTGTCCCATGCAGTAATGAGCCCACACTTTCCTTGTTCGCCCTTTTAGTACTTAAGAAGAACTACATGTTCTTCTAGTCATGATCTATTACCTTCATGGGTGGAATTACCTATTTCTACATATATTTCTGCCAGTGCACTTGTGACACAGTCTATGACAAACTTGTGCTATGAAGTGTGTCATCACCCAGACAACTGTGAGATGAATATGTAATGTGGGTAACTGAATTTTAGGGTGAGACTCCCAAGTCTATTCATTTCACCATACTATTGAAATAGGATGTTGGTGTGCTATTAAAGACTAGCAGGTTAAATATGAGGATGTTAGCATGGGAGAATATGAAGGGGTCATTGTTCTTATTTGACCCAAGCTCTTTTAAGTTAGAATTCCCTTGGCATTAATTTGTTGTGGTTTTACACTATGCTTTTGAATTATATGCATTACACTTTTTGCATGAGCTGATTCATGATTAAAACTTTGTACATTCCTTAGAAAAATCTTATCATATATGATCCTGCTACTACTGCTCCATCTCCAGGATAGTGGATCAGTCTATTTTAATTTGGCTTAAGTTTTCTCTGTATAAGTCTGCGTGCTCTATTTGGGTCAGAATCAATTACTCAGTAAAAGTCAGCAGAGCTCCTGAGGGAATAAGGTACCAAGTGCTTGAAGGAAAGAGGATTCTTTATAGAAAACCTACCTAATTTTCTCCCAGCCAGCATGGAGGGGTGCTAGTAAATCCAGTGTCCCTTCAGTGCTTGTTGTCAGGTCTCTTCTATCTATCCTCAACTCGGAGATATTTCATTCTTGTAGAAAATAGGGTAGTCCAAAAAACGCTTTTTGCAGGGGGGAGAAGAAAATCTTCCCTGTTGGGGAAAAAAAATTTGGCTTTGTTCTGAGCCAAAGTGGAACAATCCCCAAATATTTACTGTCCATTGGCATGAAAATTTCAATCTTCTAACCAGCTATGTTGTCATGAGAATGTGTACTTATTAAAAAACAGATTTTTAAATACTACTCTAGCAAACCAAAAATTGATGGGGGATGTTCATCTATAAGGATGAAAATATGGTGCTTTCAGAGTCCTTAGTTTGTGTGTTGCATTGTCTTAGGTGGAAAAATCCCAAGCATTTTCTTTAGAATCATAGAATCATTTAGGTTGGAAGAGACCCCCGGGACCATCAAGTCCAACCATCAGCCCTACTCTACAAGTTCTCCCCTATACCAGATCCCTCAACACCACATCCAATCTGCTCTTAAACACAGTCAGGGAGGGTGACTCCACCACCTCCCTTTCATAAGCATATAAGTAAATGTTTACTTTAATAAGAAGGAAACATATTCTCTGATTTATGATGAGTTACACCAGACGTCAAGGAAGCAGATGGTTAATTATAGGTTTGCTTCATGGGGGTTACAGGATGAATTGTTATAACTTGAGTAAATTTTTGAAGTTAGGGCATGTTTTCTACCAATCCGCTCATGTTTTGAGGCATACATGCAGGATAAAAATAATTTGGAAGAGGCAGAAGGGGGTAGAAAAGAAGATGGGAAAGTGAGAAGGAAAAAATATGCTGTCCCAGAGACTTTCAGTGGGAAGTGAAATGAAATAAAAGTTATTTAGAGTTTTTTTTTTTTTTTCTCCATGTTAATCTTATAGTTGCTTAAAGGGTGGATGTTTTTTGGGAACAGATATTTACAAGGGAGATTGAGATTAAGCTAGTTTTCAGCTGTATTGGAAGCATAGATATTTTTATATTTAACTTTTCTTTTTTTTCCCATTTGTTAAACTCGGCAGGGATCTGTGAGTTATAGGGAATTAAGTGTACTCTCAGTAAGTTTGCAGATGACACCAAGTTGGGAGGTAGTGTTGATCTGCCTGAGAGTAGGGATGACCTTCAGAGGGACCTGGACAAGCTGGATTGCTGGGCGGAGGCAAATGAAATGAGGTTCAAGAAGGCCAGGTGCTGGGTCCTGCACCTTTGGCCGCAATAACCCCATGCAACGCTATAGGCTTGGGGCAGAGTGGCTAGAAGACTGTGAAGAGGAAAAGGACCTGGGAGTGTTGGCTGAGGTTGGTGCTTGGCTGAATATGAGTCGACAGTATGCCCAGGTGTCCAAGAAGGCCAATGGAATCCTGGCCTGCATCAGGAATAGTGTAGCCAGCAGGTGCAGGGAGGTGATCATCCCCCTGTACTCAGCTCTGGTGTGGCTGTACCTTGAGTGCTGTGTTCAGTTTTGAACCCCTCACTACAAGAAAGACATCAAGGTCCTGGAAAGTGTCCAGAGAAGGACAAGACAACTGGTGAATGGTCTGGAGAACAAGTCCTATGCGAAACAGCTGAGGGAGCTAGGATTGTTTAGTCTGGAGAAGAGGAGGCTCAGGGGAGACTTCATCACACTTTACTGCTTCCTGAAGGCAGTTTCTGAAGAGGAGGGGGTTGGCCTCTTCTCCCAGGTAACTGATGATTTCACTTGAGAGAATGGCCACAAGTTGCACCAGGGGAGATTTAGATGAGATGTCACGAAAAGATTTTTCTCCTGAAGAGTGCTCAGGCACTACACTCCACAAAAATTGCCTGCCCAGGGAGGTGGTGGAGTCACCGTCCCAGGCGGTGTAGCATCTGGACAAGGTGCTATAAGACATGATTTATTAGCTTAGTGGGTAGTATTGGTGACAGGAGGACAGTTGGACTAGATGATCTTGTAGGTCCTTTCCCACCTTGTCTTTCTATGATTTCTATGATAAGAACTGAAATTTGTTTAGTTACATGGAGATCATAGATACATGTGTCTATATGTGACCCTTTATAATAAGTTAGAACTAAAGGGTAGATGTAAAAAATAACAGGTATTTAAAAGCATGCCATTTTCAATTTGGTAAAATTATGATCAAACAAAAATTATTCCAGCATCCTTTGTCTGGATAAAATTTGAATGAATATATTAAAAATCTGACACTTTCTTGAAGAATAGTTAGCTATTGTTGGTTGAACACACTAAGTAGTCACCAGTTTGTGGTCACAACAGTTGTGACCACTGTTCCACAGCTTCAACAGGATGGGGAAGAAACAAGTCCATGACTTGGCCTCTGTCTTTTATGGTGGTTGTTTGTAAGCAGAGAGATGATGCATTCTGTTGAATTGTTGGATGTAGAAGCAAACTCGGATTGGATTGTTACTGCAGTTACTGGGTTCCTTACAGGGCTCACCTTTTACAGTTTAGGATGGCTCCTGTTCTGTTAGTTTCCAATGAAATACAGCTTTGGTAACAATTCAAAATCATGGGTTTTTTTTCCTCCGAGTTTAGGTCTCCTGGAGGTATGCATCAGATTTCTCTGACCTCCTTTATTAACCACCAAATGTACCTGCATTCTTGAGCGAAATCAATCCCATGAATGGCTTTGTCTTTTCCTAAGGAGTAACCCACACTTTCACAGCCGTTTTCCTGTGTGTGCTATGGAAGCTGTATCTCCTTCCACAGTATGTTTGGAGAGGACTAGGTGTGTTAGCTGATCCTCCACTGCTTACCAGATGTGGTTTCTAGTAAATGTGCATCACATTGCTTGAATGTCCCAGTAACCCTTGCTCTCAGTATAGTTTTTGACTGTCCATAGCATTGTTCAGTCTTCTTGGCAGCTGGTGCATGGTAGAGGATGTGATATACCCAGTCAATGCTGTGTTTCTTAGCCTGGATGTCTATGAAATGGTTTCAGAAATGGGTCCCATTATCTGATTCTGTTCTTTCTAGGGTGTCAAAGTTTTTCGGGTGTTATTGGTTACAGACTATGTTTTAACTATCCAATAGTCACTGAAACTTGCATCCACATATTCATGGTAGTGTGATATACTTGATATGTTATGCCTTTCTATTTTGGTGTCTCAGTCGCTGTCTTCTGTGTCAGAGAGTTGTTATCTGTTTGGTCTGCTTGATTATGGCAACAGGCAGGTTTTGCATTCATAGATATCCTATGTAGTGGAGTTCAGCCCTTGATCATAAGAACATCTGTATGTTATGTCTCTTCCTAGACATCCTGTTTGGTCTTTTGGCCCATCAAGCTATGAGTAGCTGACTCTTATGTTTCCAGTCCAAGTCCACATGAGCCAGTCCAGTTCTAGCAGCCTGCTTGGCCTGTTGCTTGTTCTGATGTTCACTGGTGGTATAGTTCTCAGGCAAGTGAGTGTCAGTGTGACAGACCTTTACAACAGGTTTCTCTACTCAGACAGCAATGTCCAACTATAACATCATGGCCCAGACATTTACCCCTGTGCTGTCAGCTGGATCCATGTATCTGTGCAGAAGGAGAGCTCTGGCCACATTTGTCTTTCAGTGATAACTAAAAGCAAGTGGATAGCTTTCACCTCTGCAAACTGACTTGATTTGCCTTTTCCTTTGTTTTCTCTAATTGTCTGGGACTGCATACAGCAGCTTTCCACTTCAGTGTATTTCCACAATGCAATGGGATTCCTTGGTAAGAAGAGCATATTGCTTCTCACTTTCTGGTAACGTGTTATACACTGGAACCTTTTTGATGTGAGTCACCTCCTTGGACAATGATCTGAAATCTCGGCTTTCTGAACAGTTCATCATCTCTACAACGATTTCTGGGTAGTTGGGGTTCCTCATTGGAGCCTATTGCATGACCAATGCTACCCATTTATTCCATGGGTAGAGGGGACCCTTCATTTGAAAATCATGTACAGCACAGACATTTGTAGTGCCAAGAGCTGTGCTTCTGTACTAATATCTAAAGCAACTTGAACCACTTCATGTTCTTCTAGTAGCTCTTTTTTGCTTAGGGTGTAGTGAGCCTCGTTTCCTCTGTATGCTGGCTCCAGAATTCTAGAGGCTGACCTTGAGCCTCAAAGAATCATAGAATCAT
>VZTM01024540.1:0-10232 GCA_013400555.1 Jacana jacana | reverse complement strand
TGTCCCAAATCATAAGAGGTGCCTGTCTACCCAAATGATTCTACAAAAGGGCTTCATGTGAGACAAAGCCACCTGGCAGTTATACTGGGACAAAGTAAACCTTGTAAGAGTGAGGCAGAATAGGAGATGTGCTCCTATAAACAACACCCCCTTCTTCAGCAAAGATCAACTCTTCAGGAGACTCAACAAGGTCGTTTTGCACGAGTTTTCATCCTGTCCAATCCAGTTATTTTACATTATAGTTTTGGCTCCTTACAACTAATTATCTTGGCACCATATCAGTGTCAAACTGTTTTCCCTAACATTTTTCTTTCACATTTCAAAAGAAGCCAATCTACTCACAAGTCTTATCTGCTGAGGGGGAGAGGAGATTGGAAAGTGTGCTGATCTTATTCATGTCAAATACTTCTAGGGAATAGAAGCTTACTGCTTTCCTGTCTCTGATTATCTTTTTGTCAGGATGTGGATCACAGGCTAGGAAATAGCACTCCATGAGAGAGGAGACAGGCTTCACTACGGAGTTGAAAAGCGGGAGGAGGCATGAGGGAAAGCACGAAGAAGGAAGCAGGAAACTGCAGGTAAAATTTGAAGAGCTACTAAGTGGATTAGGAATCCAGGGCTTGTGGAAGGTCGTACAGCTTTCTAACTTTAAAACATGCACAGGTTTAACCTTTCAAAGTGTGGCACAAGACAGACATAGGCTTCATGAAATTACTAGTATGTTTTTTCAGGGCAACATGCTGAAATGTGCTAAGATCCCAGCATTCCCACTGAGAAGAATTCCCACTGAGATCTAGGTATTTTTCAAATGCTAATTTTTTGGAAAATAGAAAGATATAATTGAAAAGCACTTAGAGAAAAGTTCAAACCAGGGGAATAGCTCCACTGTCTAAATATTTCTAGCCTTGGTCCAGAGCTTTATCTGTTGTTCTGCTGGGTTTTAGGTCAGGCTCTAATTTTCAGATTTAAGGAGGGAGCAAAGAAAACTCCCTATATCCACATGTATGTCCTTGGAGGGTTATCACAACAGGCACCAAGGCCTTGATTAGGTATCTGTAAGTCTTCATGTTGTATACATGACTGCACATGGAAAATCTCAACAGCATGATCAAGATTTTATAAAATAGAAGGTGAGATCCTGACCTTTTGAATTTAATTGAACTTTTGCCATTGATCCCAGCAGGACTTCAGATTCAGACCTTGGTGTCTACTTTAAATTGCAAAGGAGATAAGAACCTAACAGTCTTCTGGAACTTTGGATGCTCACCACTTTTCATTTTAACCCATTTACTTACATCATTAAGTTTAAGGAATGACCTCTGAGAGTCATCACCTAAAGTTCTCAGCTGCAAAATTTTCTGATTTGCAGACAACATTTTCTTGTACTGTTCTTCAACCTGTACTTTCCATTCAGTATAAAATAGACAACCAATTCTCTGTCTTGGGATGTAGTTGAAGAGAGGGAATCTTTAAGTCTGGACTTCTAAATTAATTAACCGTGCAGAATTATTTCCTACTAAAGCCAATTTCCATGACATCCCTGTGGATCCAAAAGATCTTTCAAAGTGTTATCTACTTGAGAAGAGAATAGCTTCCTATCTCTGCACTCTTGTAGAGATGCAGGTCCCAATGTGTTGTCTCTTACAAGTCTACTCTTCGTTGGCTGAAAAAGCAAAGGCCAGGGAGAAGAGTTCTATATGAGTCAAACTTCTCTAAAGAAACTCCATTTCATATGGAGTTTGAAATACTATGTTTATATTCTACCCTGCTTACTTTTACTCTCAGAAATTGAAGCGTTGCATCTTTTCTGTTCTTTACTATCCAGAAGTACCCTTCTGTTCGATCTCGCTAGCTTAGGCCGGAATGCCCTTTGCATGGGCTATAAAGCTTACTGTATAAAGCACAAGAGATACTGTTTGAAACATCCACCTATGTGAATGAATGTTTAGATATGGTTTCTATACATAAATATTAAAGTCACAATGCTTCTCATAAGTGTGCCCTGTAGTAATTGCCCAATCAACATCTGCCCTTGGAGCAGCACAGACCCCTCTGCAGAAGGAAATACCCATTGCATCTCAGATACCTTCCCTATCATATGGCAAGCACTGATCAGCACTGACTTATACCCACTTCATCAATACAGCACAAAGAGGCAAAAAGTCATATGAGACAATAGTACTCTTAGGGTTCTTTATGGCAGCTTAACTGAGGATGTTGGTCAGCTCAGGTGTTCAACTTTGTGTTTCATGGTCTTTCAACATAGGTGATCTGGTTTGTTCTTCACAAACTAAATTTCCTTCCTTTCAATTTCTGAAGTTTTATCTGCAGTGCTAACTCTAGCTTTTGTGGTCTTGTCTAGGAATAACTGGGAGCTGATGATAACAAATATCTCTTTTATTTCCAAAGCAAACATGCTATCAAAAACATAATCTAAAAGTCTAACTATACAGATGCTGCTAAAAATAATGACCATCAATCTGTATTAATTTGAGGTTCCAGTTCACCGTACTGTCTCCAAAGGAATAAGAACAGCTCAGGAAATGAGTGAAAAAAGCTGGCTGAATACCAAAAAAAAGCCAACAGCTAAAATCCAGGTTGCTGCAGGGATGCCATAAAAAATCAGACCATCTGCAGCAGTCATGGTAAAAAATCGTTTAGCAGTGAGTATATGCTTTTGGCTCCTGTTATTAGATAACGGATAACTGAGTTCTGAATGATTCACATCCAGTCACGCAAATGACGCATGGACCCAAAAGTGTGGGGATTGGCAGGGTCTTTTATAACACGTGCCTATGGAGAAAGTGATGATAACTCCTGGATAGGTTTCACAATACTGAATGGTATACACCGCCAAAGCTATTTTCATGTTTATTTCTGATATCATTTGCTCTCTTCTGTTTCCCATGAACTGCCCATAAATCCTCTTAGACACACAAAGACTGGGAGAATGTGAGCTAAATGGGATAAAAAGACAGGTATATTATATATAGCCAGAGTGGAGCAGTGGAGTAGTTTCGTGCAGTTCCTTTTCTGACTTAAATTCTGTTCTTCATTATTCTATGACTCTATAACTTCTCTTCAAGCAAAGGCAATTTTTATGCTCCGAGACCCAGACTCCCCTTGTGGTTTCATCTCTGCCCTTTATCTCAGGCATTAGAAGGAAGCTAGAGTCACAATTCTTATATAAATTTACGTGGATAAAGAGACAACCACTATCTGTTCCATATAGAGAACATCTATTGCAGATAAGCTAAATCTTCAAAGGGAAATCTTGTAAACTCTAACTCACTGGTGGTGAGAATGCAGCTTTAGGCTCATGTTTAAGAGACAAGCTGGTGGTGATTAGCAGGGCAAGCTGCTTCAGTCCAGATTATCCTTTTGTGTGCTTTGGGTCTCCTTGAGTTAAATTCCATCATGCATTACAGCACAGGTTTAATTTACGCTGGAAATCCTACCATCTTGGAGAACCAGGTGTCACAACATGCCAATCTTCAGCCATAGTCTGGGTTAGCCTTATACAGACAGGATTGAGCAGTGTGTGAATTAAATTCCAAGATCATAAGATAGTGCTGAAAAACTTAATGGCAAGAGCTGGTTTACGGGTGAAGGCTAAATCTGATTTTAAATCCTATAGTATAGTTGTATATCCATGGAATTTTCCAACATATTAGGAATAACAATGTAGAAACTAAAGCTACTGAAACTTCCAGAATTAGAGTAAAGGAAAGATAAGACTATATTTATATTAAAGATAATATCATGTTTCAGCTAAATGTGTAATCATGGTTGATACTAATATATGTTAGGAGAATTTATCTCCATACTGTTATGATAAAAGTAATAATCAGGAGTAGTGCTGGTGTGAAAAGGGGTTTGTGAGGCCTTTCTTATAAAACCTACGGGCTGATCAGTGCAGTGCCTTTGTAACATAAGTGCCATGTGTAGCACACAGGGTTATCTCTCACAAATACTTCTACAGCAATTATCTAGAGGCACATGAGGTATTTCACTCCTGTAGAGAGGGTCTTTACATAACATATCGCTCAACAAAGATACATTGCAAATCTGCAAACCAATAAGCCACGTTTCAACATTAAAATATCAATGGAAAGTCAACACGTATATTTGATTTAACTGCATCAGATGCCCCCCACCCTTCTTTTGACCCACTAATATTCTGAGCTAAGTAAAGCTCCATGCAGGCAACCACGCCTTCACTATATAGACCAAGCAAGAAAGCTAAAGCCCCAAAGTTCCAACGTAGCCAGAGCACGCGAGCAAGCCTTTCAGTTTATCATTTTCGGATACGTACCCAGTACAGCACATCAGTCCAGCCCTCCATCGTGATGCACTGAAACACCGTCAGCATGGCAAAAGCAAAATTGTCAAAGTTTGTAATGCCGTGCTTAGGTCCCTCCCAGCCCGCCTTGCACTCGGTGCCGTTCTGACACTGCCGCCCATGCGCAGACTGGGGGGCACAGGGAGATGGATCGTCTTCTGCAGGTGTATCTTAAAGGAGAGGAGGGAGAAAACAGAGAGGAAGAGATGTAATTGCTATTTGATGCACTGATAAGTGAGTGAAGGATATCTGATTTTAACAAATACGTTTTGCGGTGAATTTGACAGCTTTCTCTAGGAATACACAAGAAACTGTTTTAATTTTAATGGGCAGAGGGATGTTTTGTTATGCTTCATGTTCTTCTTGTAGAAATAATGGCCAAGCTGTCAAATTTTACAGTCAAAACTGAAACATCTTTCGACATGAGAGGGAACGTTAGATCAAGTCTATTATATCTCCTTAGGCTGCATGTTACGACCAGTGTTTTCATACCGCAGTCACCTGGCATCTTAGAAGGGAACTGCAGCACTGAATGGCACTCTGTTGAAGGAGGCTGAACCCCTGCAGCAGAGAGGCTTCAGTGCTCTGGAGACAGGTTCATATGGTGCTGGTTAGTGCTAAATTACAGCAGAGAATCTCTAGAGCTCTGCTCTTTTGGAGGTTAGAAGCTGTGTGGCATTTGAGCAATAGCCCGGTGGCACTCAGAACCTCTATGAAGCTCTATTGCTTGATTATCCACCTCTTATTGTGTCCAGGTGCTTCCAAAGATCTGAGAACCCATGTAACAAGCCTGCCTAGATGCTTTGGTATATGCAAAATGCTACAGAAAACACTTTTATAACCACAAAAACTTTTGCAATAGGATTTTTTAAATATATGCATTTCAGTACCTATTGCTACATTTATAACAGATGCAGGTGTGTGTCTGTGCAGGGAGAAGGCAATTATGTTTCTTTCTTATATCCTATGGCAAAACCCTGAATTTTCTAGGAGTTTTGATCGCATTCTGATCATTAAGGCATGCCAGAAATAGCAATATTAGAATTAGATGCTGTGATGTGCAGTAATTACAGACAGTATGGAGGAAAATATATACACTTTAAAGCTGTAAACCAGACTGATAATTCATTATAGTTCTACCATTGTTTCCAGAAAATGAAAATAAACAATGTTACAAAGGCAGAAAATACAAAACTTCTGAAATAATTTTCTGCTTTACAGTATTCTCTTGGTTACAAGCTGAACTGGGTCCTAGACATTGGCACACACCACCACATGGGGAATCACTGTTGTTCAAGTTGAATAAATCAAATGAAAAGGAGCAGATGGGTTAGATGAGTGACAATACAATTGAATTATTTTGAAATTTGAATATTTCTTTCTGTGAATAATTTGAAAGTTCTTTCTGGATGGATTTGGTGCAAAAAGTTTCTTCCCATTAGCATAATTTTGCTTTCTTATTAAGTGCACTTCTAACCACAGTTACAGTCTGTGAGTAAAAAAAACCAAAAAAAAAAAGGGTACTGAACCTCAATTAGATATTCCTTCACAATGATACCAGCTTAAATGAAGAGGTATTTGTGTACAAGACCAATAATAAAATATAAGAGTTGTTTGTTTTCATGATGCCATCTCATTTTCAACTCAGTCTGCTAGTGGTGAGATAATCACTACTTCAGTGTTGCTTGAGCTTCTGGGAGACTTGTTAGAGAACTCAGTCTGGCTTGTACAGCCAAGGGTCCACATTAAAAGGCCCACTATTGCGTTCAACAGCAATTGACACTTTTGTTGTAGCTTTTACAGACAGGACAACAACTGTGTGCCCAAGAAGAGCAAGTCTCTCCCTTAGAGACAGTCTCTCTATATCAAAAGTGATTCACATCCAAGAAGCAGAACAGAGGAACCACCACTGTGAAACCCCAGACGGGTACACAGTGGGGAGCAACCGCCGGTAAACTCCTGGGCCAACAAAAACGCTCCTCTGTATAAGGGGAAAGCCTCCCTCAGAAAATCTTTGTATATATCTTATAGTGTTCTTACCTATCAGTCCCCCTTGCACGTGGTAGCAGGTCTTATGCATCTTCCCCATGAATAACTCCAGTCCAATGATGGCATAGATAATAATGACAAACAGCACCAGCAGGGCAATATGCAACAAAGGGACCATGGCCTTAATAATTGAATTTAAAACCACCTGGAGACCTGCAGAGAGAAGAGAAGGAAGCACTTATCAGCAGGAGAAGAAAATTTAGAGAGGCTATAAATTGCACAATAATATGTAACTTTTATTTCCTCCCCCCTCACCTGAACTCATTATCTTGATGATGTAAAGATGTACATTTACGGATCGCCTCCCTTCAGAAGACCCCCAACATTTCAGTAATTTACCATTGCAGCTTGGACCAGAGTCTAAAGTAAAACAGGTATTACCTTACCTGTCATAGAAATACCACCACCCGAGGGAAGGAACATATTAGCTATTTTGTCTGTTCTCAAAAATCAGGCCTAAGCTGATGCCCAGAAAATATTCAGGAAAGTAAAAGTATAGGAACAACAAATTAAAACCAGGACTGAAGCAGGACAAGAGAACAGGGAGATGTGCAAGAGAGCACGTGTACCAGAGAGTTGCACCCCAGAGCATGGGGAGAGATGGCAAACTGAAGTCATGTTCCTACTCAAATTCTGGGTCCTTCCAGAGGTCAAGCCTGTCTCAGGCAGAGGCTGAGCTGCTGAAGAACCACTGAAGCCATACTGACTTTTGGCTCCCAGCCCTCTTAGGATATGCCTGTGCTCCCAATCCACCTAACCTTACTTCTGTCTGAACAGAGAGGGAGTCAGGACCAGCAGTGCTGCTGGTTTTGCCCTGAGATGCAGGATTGCTCTTTAACAGAGGTTTTTGAGGCCCCCAGAAAGTGATATGAACAAAATATTACTACATAGCATATTAAGACATGAAAATGGTGTAAGTCCTAATCACGAGCAAGCCAAACATTTCCAAAATGTGAAGGTGACTTGTAAGCTAAAGTGCGAAGCAGCTGTACTCTCAGATGCAATTGTCTCAAGCTGCACCCATGGGCATCTTCCTGTCTCCTCCTCCTTTGTAAAACCAGAATAACAAAGACAGCCTCATAAGCCTTTAGTAAGGAATTGCATTTAGAATGGTCTTAAAGTTACTATCACTGGTGGCAGTGATGGCAACCACTGTCACTGGGAAGTTATTAGTATTGGAAGTATTGAGAGACCTCTAGAACCCTAAAGTCTACAAATAGCCAGATCAGAACAATTACAAGCTCATGATTTTGCAATGACTGAGAGCCAGAAACCATTAATGTCTCCTGTAAATGCTGTCATCTCCTCAGAGAAGTTGATATTAGCTGTGATTTTTGAAAAATGTGATTCATAAGTTGTAAATGTCTGCTATACATCTGCCAAGAGAGTTTGTTATAACTATTGACTTTTAAAATCTATCATCTAAAACCTTAGATTTAATTTTTATTACTTTTTTTTTTTTAATTTAAATACTTTCTAATAAGGATGACATCTCTTGACAAGCATTTTCACTTTTAGCTAATCCACTTGTCAATCCACAGCTAAGGTTTTGTGTTTGCTCCTCAGCCCCTATGGAACTCAGCAGAAGCAATCAAAGGTGGCATCAGTTGCTGGGCCAGCAAGAGCAGTCACTCCCTGCTAGTAATCTAAAACTGGGTATCTAAAGCTGGGTACTAGCATTACTTTAGTCAGAACACTTTTTCAGTCTGCAGTCAGTTTAGCTATCTGTTAATGGTTCATGTCACTATCCAAAGGGAGTGACATGCAGCATGAAACATTCTGGGTTTAACAAAGAGATCCTTACATGAAGTACAATACTGACAGGATCAAAACTCATCCTATAGAAGAGTGTGATGTTCTGCTCACCCCATTACCTCTAGGTACTTTGGGTAAGAAATGTTTCAGGGGAAAAAATATTGCTGTGATTATATGAGGTAGTCACCCTTTTCCCTGGATGCTCACCTCATTCAGTCTACTAATTCTAAATATATACAGGAAATATATTGCAGCCCACATCAACATCACTCCAATACTTTACAGCAATCAAGAACGTGGCATTCACCCTAAAATTAAAACAATGTTCACCTTCTCCCAAACAACATGGAACAATACAAAAAACTTAAAACCCCAGAGGTGGCTATGAATCTGAAAAAAATCTAGAGACTTTGCAGACTGAACTATTTCTAACTTCAAATAAATCTACACTAATGCAAGTAAAGGCCTCCATTTTTAGTGGGAGCCTTCTTAATCCAAAATCTAGACAAGATTACAAGGTCAAGAGGTTTAATACCAGCTGTTATGTAAGTCACCCTTAATTTTTATTATTAATTAATTTAAAATCCATCATGGGATATGCCCATGCGTTCTTGAGAGGGTACTACGGACAGACACAATGATGAACAATGTAGCTTCATTGTCACCCACACCATGAAAGTGCCTCAGTATACTACAGATGTCCAGGGAAGGTAATATCTGCACAAACCAATGCCATTTGTGTTAACAAAGCATTGCTTGTGAAATCAAAGGCCTGCACCATAAACGTGAGATGACAAAGTGTTTAGACAGTCAAGGTGAACATGCACCCCCAGAAGATTTGCAGGAGGTTCAGCTAGCTAGCTTAACCAGAGAAAAGCTTCTTGAGGGTAATAAACCAACTTCGAAGAAAAGAGGAGCTACCGAATACTGTTAGGATGAACTGATTCGTGTGCTGCACCCTGTTAGGGCAGTCTGGTTTTAAATCCAGATGATTTTCACTAATTAGCAAGCTTATGTACATTACCATTAAATTACTCAGAGAGTTTCTAAAAGTTTAAAACCACTAACTATGCAGCAAGTTTAGGGATGCCCGCTCAGAAGACATAACGAAAGCTACTTGTAGAAGGTCAAGGGACATGTGCACATCACTAATCTCTTTGTGTTGTCAGACTTATTGCTGCAATACAGATGCTGCCAATAAGGTACTTTTTTCTCAGTTCAGGAACCCTCTTGCAACATGAATAGCTGTTGCAAGGAATGGCATGAGGAACAGAAAAGTTGGTGTAGTACCAGGAGGGAAGAGCAGATAAAAGAATAGAATTACAGGACTGGGGAGAGCTGTGGGTAAGAAGAACACACAGAGACACTCTTTTAATAAAAGCCCACATATTTCAAAACACATCAAATCTGTATTCTGAACCTGAGAGGCGCAGGTCATTGTCTGTGGATGACCAGATACATTCCTGATCAGGGTAGGTCAGGGTGAACATGTCCTTATGCACAGACACAAAGCTTTTTCTAATCAATGGTGAGAACTTCTACACAATTTTACATGCTCTTTCCCCTGTGCAGAGGAAGAAAAGAGAGTTGAAGTTACCAAAAAAATTGACTTCTCTGTCCCACTTCATGTATGCTCTTAGACTTTGAAGACTGACACTTAGATAGTGCCCAATAGGGGTGGTCACAGTACAGGGACAATACAGTTCCCACTTGCCTGATGCTCTGCCTAATTGTGTATCTTTGGCGTTTTCTCCCTCGTGGAGGTAAGACTTGCTCTCCTAGCAATGAGCTGTGCTGCTTATAATCATAATTAAATCAGAATGCCTGGTGACTTGATCAGACTGAAAAGCTGGCCTCCGGATTGCAAGTAGGCGATGCCAATAACTGCCCTCCCACTGCAGATTAAAAATCTATGCTTCTACACTGCTTTACAGAGGTTCACAATGCCATCATTGCCCATATATAAACACAAAGTCCTGAACTTAGGTCCTGGCAAGTAAACAGAAAAACAAATGGTTTTCAAGCACTTGGCATTCTAAATGTATTTATTAATTCGTGGATGCTCTCTCCATGTGCTTGACACTTT
>VZTM01024537.1:10472-28906 GCA_013400555.1 Jacana jacana | reverse complement strand
GACAGACAGCTGGATAAAACCGAGAACATATCTAATACCTAGAATACATTTAATATCACATTTATCAGATGCATTATGTTTTTCTCTTTTCTTTAAGGTGGTTGTTATGGCAAAGGAAGGCTACAAAAAGATGAGCTCATTAAGAAGAGTCAAGGGCAGACAAGGGAGAAAATACACATGTATATTTCATTAACCCAATAAAAATGACATATAAACCACTGCAATGTCAGAAGCAATTTACTGTTACTCAGGGTTGAACTCTACTGAAAATTTCATGAGCATCGATCAGGATTATTTTGTGGGACCATCTATAGACATGTTACGATTGATTTATTTTCCTCTCTCTATTTTGATAGACTGCTCTGTAACCCCTGTAAGGTAAGTGCCATTGGATATTTCACAAGAAGGGAGGCTTGTTTTTCTATCCACCCACACTTCCATTTAAACCAAGTCATTGATTGCTTGGGTGCATCAGCAACTGATGAAAAGGTGAGACACTTTTCATTTACTTGTGGAAAGACACTGTATTTTTAGCACAGTTCTAGGATTTATGACTCCGACATATAGACCGTAAGGAGAGGCATATTCTTTGTGGTCTGTGTGTGTAGCATTTCACACATTATCTACAAATATTACACAGTAAAAAAATACACACAAGAGCAACGTGTCACTGTTCTTTTTCAGTCAACAGGTTTCAGAGGCACAGAGCTTAGAAATGAATGGCACTTGTTCTTGTCACAACACTGTTTTAAAAATTGGAAGGGAATAAGGAGTAAAGGAGTGAGTCACTGACGTCAGATTTTATTGTTGGATAATGTAAAAGTTGTGTTAGAATCATATCTGTTTGCATCTCAGTTGATGGAGGATTAAAAGATTTTTAAAATTCATGTTCTATATTAGTGTGCCTTTTTTTTTTAATTATTGGAAGCATTTTTAAGACACGTAATTTAACTACTAAAAAGTACTTCTCAGGTAATTTCCTTGCTGCAGAGTTTTCCCATCCTTATCATAGTGTCTGCACAGGCTTCCAGTTCTTCGACTATGGATTTAAAACAGAATCCCTAGTCATTTAGGTTTAGGTATCTGAAGTACAACCTACCAGCGCAGGAGCATGACAGAAATAAAATGTAGCAAAAGTAGTGTGGGTGTCCATCTCAGCTAAAAGAAACATGAACTCAACAGGCTGTCATACCCAATTATGGCCTGTGATCTGCACGGTACGGCACCGTAAAACAGAGTTGTTTTTTATGCCTGGCTTGGACTGATTCATTCTGTATCTCTGGATAGACGCAGTAGACTTGTTCCCAGATTTCAATGTCTTGGCTGTAAAGTATTATTTATGTAAGATAACACTAGATAGCTCCTTTCTGTGTGTTGGCTTTTATTACTGAGTTTGAATATTAATTATCAGCCATAAGCTGTTGCTAGTTTGGTTCCAGATGCTGCTGCCATGTGCCAGTCTCCATCATACAACTCTGATAAAAACTCACTGATCTCACTAGTTTGTGGACTAAGGTGCTTCTCAGATTGACGGTGTCAGAATTATGCTTTGATTAGCTTATACCTGCCACCCCAAACATCCGCCATGTTGAAGTCATAACTAAGAAGGCCACTGGAAAGCTGTTAAAGAATAAACTGCAAATACAGGAAGCTAAGAGACTTCACTCAGGTAATGATTGCAATAAAAATGATAATATTAAAATTGTTACTACAAGAATAATCTTTGTTTACAACAGTAAATTAGGTTTACTGTTGAAGAAAAGTGATTTTTTTTGAAGAACTGAGCAGTCTCTGATACTTCACCTATCTCTGCCTAAATACGGAATCGTATTCCAAGCTACTGCAAAGGTCAAAATTAATAGCACATATTCAAGAACAAGAGCAGAAATAAGTCATTATGGTTTGGAAAAGGACAATGAATCAAGGAAAATACTGCTTATTACAACTTAAAAAAAAAAACAACAACAAACCAAACCAAACCAAACCAAACCAACAACAAAACAACCCCTCAATAACAAAAACAACTGAAAATCCCTAGTCATATGAAGGAATCAGACCACCTCTGCGAATAGGCTCTGTGTCATAGCAAACAAGTGACTTGACAGGGTTGTAGACACGTTCAGAGTAGGAGGGATCGTGCCCTTTCATTGCTCTGCTAAACACAAGACATGACAAGATCAAGAGAGCTCTAAAAGTAACAGAAATGCAAAACTTAAAATACAGGAAAGACAACTTCTTCAAAATCACAACAAAATGGATTGTTTTGAGGCTTTCCATCTGTAGAATATACAGCAGATGCAGATATGAGAAGGCAGGAAGGAGACATTGCCACTCCTCTGGTGCTTGCATTTGCATCATCGTTCTTCCTTCTTATTACAACAGTCAGCACCAATTCAAGAAGCTGTTTAAGACCTAGGGGACTTCTAGTGTCCTTAAAATTCAGTACATCTTGGGTCTCTCCTCATCTGGGTTACACCACTCAAAATCTGCATATTGACAAACCCTGAAATCTCCCTGTTAAACAGAAGGCATACACTCAACTGTCACCTGACTGCATAAGTCAGAGGTCCTATGAAACCAAAAATGAAAGTTATCCTGCATTGTATCAGGGTGGAGATTGTACCCTGCCTTGAAGTCTCAACCTAAATCATTAAATTATCACTATGCCAACTGTCTGCTGAGTTTCTGTCATAATGCCAGGATTAATTCTGAATCAGACTTCATAGATGACTTATAAATCCTCTTTGCACAGCACCTTAAATACAGATGCTATTTTGGGGGAGGTTAATACCAGGAAAACCCCTTATCCAGTTAATTCCACGCAAAAAGAAGCCTTGTAATGGAACTTCCTGTACCCTATTTGGCTTCATAATGTGTACTTCAGTGCCATCCAGTGTTAGACATAAGGTCATTTAGCTAAAAAAAGTAATCTCTGCCACTTTAATGCTTCAGGTCCTGATTTACCTCTTCAAGTCTCTGGTACATATATCCAATACCCGCCTACTTAATAAAACCTTTTAAAATCTTTTAGAAACATTCATTTTTAAATTCAACTACAGAATTTCAAATGGTAAACACAGAAAATGAAGACCATCACAGTGATCTAAGAAATTCTGTGCCCTGAAAAAAGATCATTTGAATCCTATTTGGTTTAGTGGCAATTCAGATGAATTGAAAACAGCGTGCTCCCTATTCTTTTGTTGTTTGGAGGAAAGATCTACATTATCTGGAGAACATAGCAGATTCAGTCTTAAAAGACTAAAAACTTACCATGTAACCACTTCCTCCCATAAGAAATGCCACTAAAGTCTTCCTCTAAGAGATAATATTTTAATGGCAGAATGTTTTAAAAAATTATCACTGCTTATTTTTCCACTTTAACAGACAGAAGAGATCATGGCATTTCATTTTGCTGTGTTTAAAGAGGATGATCATCGGTTACTGCTGAACTGACATACTTGCTTTTTTTCATGAGCCCTTGTAGTTCAGACTCCCACTTCATAGGCATTCTTACCTAGTATGCATTACTTCAGAAATAATATATTAAAAGAACAACAACTAGATCAATGACATGAGCAATCATTAACTTTACAACCATGTGATCCTACCTGTGAAGGCTTGGACAGCTAGATCAGGACCAGAGCAGGAGCCAAGAAAGAGCCAAGGAATCAAAGCAGAGATGAGAGGAGCAATGCAAGGGAGCCTGACAGGCTGACGTGGGAAGTGAACTCTGCTTTGTGGAAAGAGGGCTGTCAGAACCACAAGGTTGCTCTGGAGCCAGTATCCACAGCCCCTCAGTTCAGAAGCTCACCTGAACTTGGGCTGGGGACCAGTCGTGGGCTGAGCCATGCTGTAGGATTGTCCATCTCCAGTCCTGTCTTCCTGCTGCTGCTGAATTGTTTGGCTTTCTGGACTGATCTTGGACATGAGTCATCACTTCACTTTGCCTGATGACCACAGGCCTATCACTCAACTGGTGGCTGTCAGCACCCTGCTCTCAACAGCACTCTGGCTTGCACTATGGGAACCATCTCACCATGTCTTGGACTGGGCGCTGTAGGAAACTGTGCTTCTGGAGTAAGCACATGGCAGGACCCAGAGAAGTCAGTGGGCTGGAACCCTAGTCAACGCAATCTTTGGGAACTGCTCTGTTCTGCCAGAAAGATTGCAGATCCCTGGGGCTATCTCATGTCTTGCTTGTGCCAGCTAGTAGCCTCACTTGCTTTTTAGTGCTGGGAAAACATGCATGACAATAAGAGAAATTGACAAGAGAAAATCCTGACTTCAGCCAAATGTGCGAGGGAAGGCTGTTTGGAGAACAAATCAATGGACTCCCAAATCAGTAAATTTCTTATGTATATGATATTCTGGTAGTAAAACCAGTTTTCAGTTTTCATGTATTATTTTTCTTCAGAAGCTAAAAATCTAATTCTGAAAAACAAGTGCAAAATCAGAATGAACACAAATAAAATTTAATGGAGATAGTAAGTTACATAAATAAGCATTTAACTAATCATTCATCCTAGCTTTTCTATAAGGTCAATATTATTCTCCTATTTACACATGGTAAAAAGTACACTGTAGAGAACTACACTGTAGTTTTAGAGTAGAAATAATTGCATTTTCAGTTGACACCTGTAAACCCTGATTTTCACATTGGTATGTTATAGCTGGAGGGAGTTCCCATTGACTAAAGTTATATCTCAGGTGTGGTCATAAACAGGAGAAAAAAGACCTTGGTCATACTTCCAGCATGAGGGTTAATTCCTTGAAATAACCAGATCAACAGGAATTCCCAACATAAAGTTGTACCTTAGAGGGTAAATGGGATCCTGGCATGTATAACTAGAGAAAGATCAAATAGAACAGGGAAATAGCATTACCTTTTGAATAATAATCATGTCGTGAAACCATTACTTGACACATATTTTAAACAGTTTTCCTGAAGAATGAGCAATGTGTGAAGATGTAGCAACGATGCATTGCCATGCTTCTAGTCCACTCATGCCTCTCTTGCTGACACACACATCATGACTTATAATTAAAGTTCTGTCAAAGCTCATAGCCTTAATTACCCACATGGGGGGATTTATTTGATAGTCACAAATGCCAGGCTTTGAAACTCAGTCTAGACAATTTAAATGGCACATCTTGAGTTGTGGGAGTTACTGATCATAGGGTTACTGTACTGGATTCTCCAACAAATCAATTCTTCGGCCCAAGTTGAGTACCTTTCTAAATACAACATTTTATGCTGGAAGTTCTGTTATGTTCAATGAAAGTCAACCATGAAGGAAATCTGTCTGTCATCCTTCAAAATATAGGATTGGTTGAATTTCAGAAAATTATGTGTGATTCCTTTGTCAAGGAAGCTACTTTCTCTCAGGAAGATGTCTATTCTGTGCTCTGCAACAGGTTCTATAGGTTGTCGTCACTTGATTCTCCTCTCTACAGCATCTGATACAGATCCCAAATACACTGTTAGTTTGGTAAGGTAATTCTTTCACAAAGACATGAGCCTTAAATTTCCCCAGCCAGTTAAACACTCTGTAAAATATTCCACATAGAAAGCTGCAGTTTTGTACAGCAGACCAAGATGCAAATACTAATCCAGTTATTTCAGAAAGCCTGTTATCTCGACCTACAAAAATCATGATATAAAAAGCCAATATCCTCAACAAGATGGAGCCTTTGCTTATCTGGCCATGGACCTGTTCGGAGATGTTTCTTTCACATACTAGTTTCATAACCCGTTTTAATCATACAAAGCAATCCAGTGGTGATGCATAAACTGTGTACAATGGCACACAACTTGGTCCAATATTCAGCTTGCAATTTAGCTAAATATTAATTCAGTTGTAGAAGTGAAACAGAGAAGACAATTAGCCTAGCTAAAGGAACAACAGCCAGAATTAAAATATAGACCTTCCTGATTCTGTAGCCTCTCTACATTCCTGAAGACGACAACAAAATCTTAACATATCAGGCAGCACAACTGAACTGATTGCTAAATATGTAATCTGCTAAGTCAGAGAGTGTTCCCAGCGCTTTCAGTCATTCATTACAGCCCAAGAAATTTCAATTAATTATACCCTGGGAATTCTCAAATCGGAGATATCAAAAATAGGCACTTGTATTATGTATGAGAACAGTGCATAATGAAACAAAGCAAAGCATGGAAGAAAATGAAGTGGGTTCAAGCACTTGTAGACCTATAATATTATTTTATTCTACTGAATGTAATGTATCAAGGAACTACAGAGAAAAAATAATGGTGTAAATAGGTTTGTTCTTCTTTTCCAAGAATACAAAGAGACATTGCATGATGGCTACATGAACACTTTGAAATGGTTTTGATTTTGCCCTAAACTCTTCTTTATTATATAATTATGATATGACACTTGATTATGATAACTCCACTTACCAGCTGGAGTCTCATTCATGTAAGGAATACCTAGCCTTGATGTATGGGAGCATCCGGCCAAACTGCTTTCAGAGTGCAATAGGTGAGATGCAGGGAGTTGTCTTAATTCAGCTTCATCTCTGCCTTGCCTTGTCTATGCAGAGATAAACTGGGGGGTGGGGGGTAGTGGGGCACTGCAAAACCAGCTCAGATTGGGGTTGTCTCAAGATTGCACCACAATAAGAGCTGAAACCAAATGGAGCCTTAAAAAACAAAATGCCCCAAGTCCCATCCCACCACTATTCCCGTGACTTTTGAGTGCTAGACATCACAAAATTAGCAACAGAAACTTAGGATCCATCACAGAATCACAGAATATCAGGGATTGGAAGGGACCTTGGAAGATCATCTAGTCCCATCCCCCTGTCGGAGCAGGAACACCTAGATCAGGTCACACAGGAACGCGTCCAGGCGAGTTTTGAATGTCTCCAGAAAAGGAGACGCCACAACCTCCCTGGGCAGCCCCTTCCAGTGTTCTGTCACCCTCACTGTGAAGAAGCTTTTCCTCATATTTAACTGGAACCTGCTATGTTCCAGCTTGCACCCATTGCCCCTTGTCCTATCGTTGTCCTATCATCACACTACCAGAGATAAATACTCCAGATAGTATAATCCACTCAGGCGTAATCCCACAACCCCATCGCATCAGGAAATATAAACTATAAGGTTTGGGGAGAAAAATATGGGGGAATCTTCCAATGATAGAGCTGGCCTGTAGGGAATTCATCCTTTCCTTGTCCAGGTAACTTCCCAGGGACTGACCGACCTTACCTGAGAGACAGGGTAATTGATTAAGAAACATAGGTATGGTGTATGGCATGCTATTAAGATCATGATTGGTGCACTCTTTTAAGATATTAATATCTAGTGCACTTGTGGTTTGTGTTGTTACTTTTCAGGATCACTTGTATGTTGTAATAGTGTATTTCATGAATTGTTTTTAAATTGCACTAGTGTATTTGCCATCTAACCATGGAACCTGCAATAGTGGTGTATTGGACCCATGAGTTAAGTCTTAATTTGAACCTCTCAAGTGAAGTCCTTTTGCCTTTTCACCATGCTTCACAATTGGACTCCAGAAGATAAATGGATTATATAGACAACGAGGAAGTGCTGAGGCACATGGGGACAAACACGCAGTGCCCTCTATAATGGAAAGTCCTCAGGACAGAGGCAGATTTGTGATAAGAGCTCCACATTGTGGAAAACACACGTCTTTTGATTCCTATCAAGGTAAATGAGGATTTGTGCAGGTTAAACAGATGGCACTACAGAAACACAGTGTGAGAAGTCACCGGTGATAGATGTTCTGTTTTTAATTTTGACATTTTAGAGTACATAATGAAGATTTTTGAAAGGGTTAGAACACTTAAACAACTTTGAAGCTTTGCACAAGTCTGAATAATCGACAGTTATATATGTACATACACACACACATAAGCATGTGCACACAGGTATTTGTGTGTGTGTACCTACATGAAAAAGTTGTTACTTTCTAGGGACTTATCCCTGTGCCACTGTACGAAGTGGTTGTAAATATCCAACATATTTCACATGTTGAGATATCAGCTATTGCTGCCCGAGTGAGAGGTCTGTCTGACACGGTATTTCAGAGCTACCAGGGATCAAAGGGTGACCTTTGATCTGACACAGGCTGTAGTCAGAAGCTACTACCAAACCCATTTTTTGTGAAATTTTGCCATCTAGAGGCCACGTCAGGAAGCACCAGGACATAAAATCGCTGCCTTAATCAATGAAAACCAAAAGGAGTGGATTTTCTGGGTGTTCGTAGTTATATGTAGTTCAAAACAGCACTATCTTTAAAATCTTTTATGCTTAGCTTCTTTGGCAGTATCAACTTGAAAGTGTTGAACTACTTTTTCTCCCCAAAACAGAACGGGTTCTTCAGAAAATTTATTACATGCACATGTAATCTAAGCTTGGTTCCAGTGAAAAGGGATTTTAAAAATATTCCTAAAACATAATCAAGGTAAGTACTTTTAATCCTTTTACAGTAAGAAGGATTGTTTCAGCAGCCCTCTCCTTTTCCACTGGTGCAGCAAAGATTTAATAAGCAGTAAAAACAAATGTATGTTCATTGCAGAGACAGAATTCAACATCTGTGACAAGAGAAAGGTAAAAATTTGTTTTCTTAAGAAAATTAGCCTTTTAATTCTCCATATAAAAATATTTCAAACTAGATTAAATTTTTTTCATTTCCACCAGTATGGACTGAAACTTCAACTTTTTATGAAATTAGAGAAGTTTAATGGAAATCACCTTTAAAATACATTTAAAAGATAAAGGAACCTCTTCAATATTTGGCAACATTTCCAGCAAGGTTTGCAGAAAGACTAGCAGTGTTATAATTCCAGGAGAACCTGTGGCTACAGTTTTCTTATTTCTTCCTCTTCATCAGAAAATCTAATTTATTGTTTTGGGATTTTTTTCCGCTTGCCTTTTCGCGTTAGGGTATTTGGGTTCCATTTTCACCCCACTCCACCCCCAAAAATATACTAAAAATCTGTGCCTTTCTTAAATGCAGGAAAGTGTAGCTACCAAAATTTAAAATGTAAAAGGAAGAAAATATTTACTAGAGGAGGTATGATAATTTTAGGAGAGTAATGAGGTGTTCAGCAGAGACATTGGTTTTATCTGAAGTGATAATCACCCTCCTCCCATCCCAGCCCAGTCACTCCAGAGGCTTTTACAGGGACAAACTGGTACTTGACAACAGACATATTCCTTCCCTGGAAACACTTTTGTTGATGACTCAAAAATCTCTGCTCGGTACCATGTACAAAGAGGAACAGATTCCTTACTGTTGAATTTTGTAAGTAGAAGATGACTGGTATTTCATGATCTTTAAAGACTGGGGTGGTGACTGTTACCTCTACTGGTCTGCTGTAGCAGCCTGTGTCTGGTTGCAGCATCACCTCCAGGCAGGTGTTGGAGGATTAAGGCCAGAGCTTGAGTTGTTTCATTGGTGCCCAGTTCCTGCCTTTACCACAGCCAAGCCCCACCTGAAGCACAACCAGGAAGACACCAAGGTCCCAGGCTACCTAGACCCAAGTGGGTCGATCCAGTAGTTTCACTGCACAACCGAGACAGCAAATTATAATCTGAGCATTTCTCCCCCTGCTTGGTGCTCTTGGAAGCTGGTTTGTAAGGTAAAAGACACACCACTGACCCAGGAAGGTGATAAATGCCAAGGAAGACATACCAAACACACCAGAATCCAAGGGGAGGCATCCCTTAGTCTGTGTGCTCCTATTTTCAAGCTATTTTCTCTGTGTACTTCAGAGAGGCCAAAGTAGAAAGATACTAGTGCTGGGGATAGGGCTTTAAAAAAACATTTCTTAAAATGCACAATTTAAGGTAATCCTCTCTGCATCAGATGGAGCAAGATGGAGTAGCAAATAAAGCGTAGAGGGAGATTTCTTCTGCCTCTCTCCACACGTTTGCATTAGAAAGACAGCACCAGGCAGGATCAGGTTGCTTGAGGGACTGAGGAAAGAGACCTGGCAACCATTCATTTTGCATTTTTGCTTTTTCACAAGGTTTGTGTGCACCAGCTTCTCTGAGCAGAGCGGCAGGAATAATAGAAACAGACTGTATTTTGTTAATTCTAAATTTAGAAAGCAAAAAGGCAACACTATAGCGACCATGATTTGTTTGGAGAATTTATTTCAATCTGCTACCAGATTAGCAAACAAGCTAGCAAGCACTGAGACCTGTGACCAAAGGAAGGACCCAGGTCTCCAGAGCCACTCTCTTGAGGACTGCAGGCTAGAGCAGACCAAAGATTGCCACCCCAATCAAAATCCTAAAGCCACCACTGGGGATGCGATGCCATACAGACTCAAGATAGTAAAAATAATGCAGAAACTGCAACTTTTGGTTGTATTTTTTTCCCCCAAGCGTTGCATCTAGTACTTATGTGCCACGTGCTTCCTTGATATAAAATTGAGACCTTTCATTTAAGTTTGCCTGGTGGCAAGGCTTCCAGGTTAACATGCAGGCAGAAGGGATGGAGCATCCATTTGCAAGTGCACCAGGCCCAGCTGGCAGGTGTTGGTGGCAGCTATGGGTGACCTGTGTGAGGCCAGGTCTGGCACTGCCCTAAGCCCTTGTTTATTTGCTTGACCAGAATCAGTAATTAAAAGCTTTCCAACTGCCAAAAAATTAATTTGATGGAAATTGCTCTACATGAAACTGATTTATTGCCCTTGACAACAGGATAGGTCAAAAACCCTGTAAGTGATCTTTTCTAAAGACTTTTTGCTGGACTGAATAAGGAAGTATTTTCCTTCATTGGAAGGCGATGTGCTGGCTTGTTGCTCACTTGATCAAGGTGCTGTGCTGCTGCTTCAGTGACTCGCTTTCCCGGAGTGAGCTGTCATCTGCCTCTTCCATGGAGCACAAGTGGTGACAGCAGCTCTGCAAGCTCGCTCATTAGCAAGGAACACTTACCTGGAGGAGTTAAAGTCTCTCTGCAGACAACTGCAGCAGACTTGGAAGAAGGGAAAGAGATGTATCTGTATTGAGGTACGTCCTGCAGAACTTATCAGGCTTATTGACCCTCATAATTTTCAAAAGAAGGAGAAAACAAATCCCCCTCAAGGCCTAGGCCAGAGAGATTTATGGTAAACTAACTTTCTTTGTAGACCATTGTTAAGTCTCTTGTGACATGATAACAAGAGAAACAGCTGCAAATAAAAAAAACCAAAACACTTTACACTTCCTGTATTTTCCATTCCTTGAAAAAATGGTGATAATTCTGTCTCAACATAGATTTAAGGATTTTGTTTTGCACTCTCTCTTCAGATGAAGCAGACAATCTTTTGGTTCTGCAGTCATCGCTCTTGGTCCATGAAAAGAGTTCTCTCCAAACACAAATGCCCAGGAGATACAGAAATTTGTAAGGCAGTAAAGCAAGATGTTAAAGTTACCAGAAAAAGGTACTAGTTTGGTAAATTGTCTCAAAAAGTTGTCTGGTTGGTTTCCGTGTCAATTACCTGATGTTCCTGGCTCTTTCACTCAGACAAAAGATCAACATCATGATCAGACTCGGACCAGCAGGTCTTGCAGAGCATGGAAATGAAGACAAAGGGGCTAATCTTCACTGAGTTTTAGCTTCATGAGGTTCTTTCTGCCACCCAGTAACAGCCATTACATGTTGAAATTATTTTCAACCACATTTTGCTGGAATTACTGGAAATAGTATCAACATGGCTTCCATGTATCCTGATGGATTTATCTTCCATAATTTTTATTGGCATTAATTTTGTTGGCATTGGAGCCCATGTAAATTTTTAGCTTCAGTAAAACCCAGAGGCAAATATTTCCACAACTCCACTCCCTTTGCATGGGAGTGGCTTCCTTTTGCTTGCTTGGAGAAAGTCACCTGATGGTTTCATATGATGTCCCTTATTTTTTGCCTTGGAAAAGGTGGTGGTCAACCACTCCTAACTAAGTGTTTCTTTTTTTTTCACATAGGCCTAGTTCTCGGTCTTAATTTACAGGTGGACTATGTTTTCATGATTTTCAGTAATTTCAATAAAAATGTTCTCAAGCCCAGTTGGTCACCAGGTGTAACTGAGCAGAACTGACACCGTCCAGTCCTAACCTTTTTGTTGGAGACACCAAATAGTCAACTCCGTAAGTCAAAGCAGCACAGTGACATCCTAGGAAAAGCACTGGACTGACATGCAGAAAAATTCTGTTTCATGCTTGTGTTGAGTGATCCTGGGCCAAATAGATCTTGCTTCTGAGTCCCCACCAGTATGAATAATGCTGATATCTGTTGTAAAAAAGCTTGATATCCATTGAGGAAGAGCCATATATAAGAGCTAAATGTTGCTACCAGAAACCTGGATCTTTATCAGGCGGGTTAGTCCAGTGGAAACCAAATTCTTAAGATCAAAGAAGTGAAGAAACAGTAATTATTTGTTAGTACTGCAAGACAAATTTTGGGGGAAACAACTAATACTCTATATTGTTTTCCCAAGGAACATGAGGACTGGTAGCTCGGTATTAGCTGTGAAAGAACTGGGACTACTGAAAAAAACACACTGGAAAAAAACTTTATTGTATTCAATTTTTAAAATACAATTAAATGCATTGTACACAATACATTCCAACTCAGGAGAAAACACAGCTAATGTAGAGTATTACTTTACATTAAATACTTTTTTCCTACAATCGTTCATTTTCCCATTTTTTCCAACATAAAGAAGGCATGTCATTTTATGCTTTCTATATCATAAAGCTAGGATTTAAAAAAAAAAAAAAAAAGTGAAAAGAAATCATATATTCAAAATCTCAACGATATTGACAGTTCTTTTTAAATCCTACTTCTACTGTTCTGCTATTACAAGCAGTTACTTAGCTGCTTTTTTAACCTTCTGAGTTGTACAGTTGTGTATTGATCATATCAAAAACATCCTGTCACTACAAAGCCTGCATCGGTGTTCACTGCTAATGCATTTAAAGGAAAATAATTTTTAACTCAGCATTGATTTGCAGCAATTTTTGTCGTCGGGAATCAAACACCACACTCCTTTCTAAATGGGAACGTAATTAATTCTTCTTGTTCAACAATTAATTAGTACACAGTTTCTACTTATGTATTGAACATGCCTATTGACAGTTCTGTACGTGAAGAGGAAAGACACAAGGAAACAGCACACCTATTTTATTCACACTTTGCAAAGACAGGTCTTACCAATATCATACAGTGTGTTTCATGAGAGAATTGTACTCTTCTATCAGTTTCTTCTTCTCATTTAGCTTTTCCAGTATGGCATCCATTAAGGGTGACGCAAAAGGAAACTGAAAAAGAAACACAGTAAAAAGAATTATCATTGAACTTTATTTTCTTCATGTGAAAAACATTTATTAAATATCTTTAAGCCATTAGATTTCACTTAGTTCTGACAACTACCATGTATGTACACATCTGATCTTTAAAGTTCACCTGCCTGGTTAGTGTCTGAAAATTTGCTCTCTATCATAAAAATGATAAAGGAACAGGGTAAAATGAAAAAAGATAAACGCCTTATTGAACAATTCATGCTTTACTGACCATGTTAATGATGCAAACTGCAGTACCAGCATTTCTGTCATTTATCTTCAATCAGCTGATCAATAAAAGGTTACAGGCATCTCTAGGGCATGCAGAAATGATAGTGTATGTTCACTACTCTCAGGAGGATGACACCGAACTACCAGTACAGCTCTCAATGCTGTGACAATTGCCTTAAACTCACGTGTGAAAGCTTGTAAATAAAAAAACCCAAAGCAAAACAAAATCCAAAACTCCAAAAGCTTCAGTTGGATCAAGCTTCTCCTCGAAAACACAGTAACAAAACACTGTATTTACATATTTATAGAGAAAAACGGAAACCTCTTCTATTTCTCTTTTGATAGAAAAGATGTATGGGCACATTCGAAGGCTTCAGACATTTGGTATATTTTTCAGTATGACTGCTTTAATGCTTGTCTTTCACGGTCTTTGTAAATCAGGTCAATGTATGCTGGGAGGTGGTATAAAACTCTAGTTGTTTCAGCTCCACCCAGAGTGGTTGGTGATGCACAGAAGGAGTGCAGAGCAGCTTTCATCCAACCTTTGGGAAGTCTCTGTCAGCTTCACAGAGCTCTGTCAGCTTTCTTGAACTCACGGTGAAACCAGCAGGTGACCAAAGGGTCAGTCCCACATGAAAAGTAACAGCTGATGATCATATCAGAAGAAGAGGTAATTTTGCTTTAACAAGGCCACCAGAAGTAAATTAGGTAAAATATAGCAGATGATTGAGCAGGCCCATCACCAGCTTCCTCTGCTTTTCCCAACTGTAGTTCAAGGCAATACTTTGCATTGAGAACCACTCTCTAGTTCCACACTTGAGTATCAATACTCTGATTCTATTTCATCACCTCTCTATTCAGTCTTAAAGACAAAGCCATATGGTACTTACAGAGTATTGCCTGTTTCCTGGCTATATGAAACAAAAAAATATAAAACAAACAAAAAAACCCAAACGTAAAAGTAAATCAAATACAAATGTGGGTCTAATGTCTGACCTGATATACAGGTATGAATCTATATAGTTATTATTACTAACAAGTCAGAAAAAAAATATCTGAAATTGTAGCAAGTAGCAAGCACCTATCATGAAGTGACTGTAACATCAACCCTGCATGTTGTTCAACAGTCCCTTCGCAGTCACCGAAAAAGGACGGTAATACACATTGTCTCCCTTCTTTTCACAGGGAAGCGAGTTTTGAAGGGCTGGTACTTGCTGGCCAGACATTTCTCCATCTGTCACAAATAACTCCTGTCTATGGTAAGAGTAATCCAGTAGCCATCTACACCTGTCAGTTTTCTCCCATACACTATTGTGATGACTTTTTGGGGAATAGAGTGATCCAATTCACTGAGAACAAATCCATTCAGAGAAATATAAGACAATCTTATGTGAAACTCCGTGACACTTACTTGCTCCTGTGCTTTAAAAACACTGACTCCAGCATCTTGTTTGCTCTCGCTCCTTGTTTAAATACGTTTTTTATGAGAGCAGTATACCATTAGCTAAGTCTTTAATTCTTCTCACCTAGACTGACTACATTCAGTTCTTATACATTTTACCTCCTTAACGTTGTGCCTAAGATGAATGGTTTCTTATTGATGTCTCTGGCTCATATTCCAGCTACATTTTACTTGCTGCTCTCTACTTTCTGTGCGTTTCATGTCATTGTAAAGTGATCTTTCAAGAACTCTTTCCATTTAAATCATTCATTTAAATCAAGAGCATTTGAAAGTTGAATGTTATGTCATTCTTTCACCATTTGTCTGTTTCAGGGAAAGTGCTGTATGTTTTTAACTGCTTTTCTTTCCATACAGACACCCAGAACTGGATGATCTCTACAGTCTTCATCTTTAATAGAAGCCTGTCAGATTTACTTTTAATGATGGCTCTGTAACTATCCTGGGAAGCTTCACTCTACATATCTCCCCAGAACTTCACAACCGTTGAAGATGTCTCTACTCCAAACTATTCATCCCAGCTTCCAAACCAGCCATATGCTTGGGGAAAGCTTTGGGAGTTCAGTGAGTGCTAAGTGCATACCTAAGGAGTGAAAGCTTGTTTATACCACTGATAATTATATATTTTAATACAGAATGATACTTCATTCAAATGTTTTCCAGTTATCTGTGCCACAACCAATTTATCTAAACACTAAGCATGAACATTGACAGTGATCCTAAATCAGTACATTATGTTACACTTTAAGAGAAGCACAATTTAATTCATTTGTATAAGTTCAGAAAATGGTAGAGTGCACACTACATATGGATTTAAAGATTTTTATTTAGTTAGTTAGTTATCTTTACCAGAATTATGGATTTCTTCTTTGATACTAGAAGGCCATATGAATGAAATGGCCTATTCCTTACACAACTTATCAGACAGATGTCTTGCTGTATGAATAACTGTAAGGTAATATGACCCTGAAGAATCAGGAATGCTGACAGTTATTTCTGTTTCTCTCACTTATTTATTCTGACCTTGAATATGTTTCTTCTGGAGATCCCTTCTGTGAAAAATAAACTAGTAATATTTAGCAACCTTACACCACACCACTGAGTCACAATCAGAACTGGTACATAAATATACAGTGATCCACCAGTAAAGACTCATAATGAATGCAATGCAATGTTGTTATTCTAATGACATAGAGCGTCTCCATTCATAGATCACAGTGTTACTTGGCCTCTGCTGCACAAAGTCTAAAGTGTGTTACCATGGAAATAAAGTCTTTCATTTCTGGAATACACAAATTAGTGGTTCCAACTATTTTATATAACCCCATATGGATCAGTATAATGCATTTGCCCAGTAAAACTATCCAAACACAACACAGAGCTGCCTCAAATTGAATTAAGTGAACCACAAAGAATAACTTGATACAACCCCAAAGAAACTCAGATTATAATGTCCTAAATGTTCTAATTTCACTATAAACCGAAAGTCAAAGTTTACAAAAAAAATTAGAGCAATGCTTCGCTTCACTATTGTTCTTTGTCCATTCTGCTTTGTGATGTCTGTGTATACATGATTACATGTGCCTGTCTGTACTCTTATTCTGAGTAATCAAGCCAATCTTTCCTTGTTTTCCATTCAAGACAAGTGATGTAATGTGGTTTTGTTTGCATGCACAAGACAAAACATAGATTTTAAACCATAATGGATTGTCAATGCACAGGACTCAGCTCTAATTCTTATAATGACAAGAAAATAATGGTTACTTTCTGATGCTCTGATCCCAATGTTAGCGGTGCCCAGGATGTGGTTCAGACTGCACTGGTGCTGCTTTTGAAGGTGCAGGTACTTCAAACACCTGGTGACGGTGGCGGTGGTGAGCGTGTGCAGGTGTGTTTGTGCATGGGCAGACCAGCTATGTGTGCTTGTGAGCAGAGGACAGGCAATGAGCAAAGAGAAGGAGAAGACAGACAGGGGCTGTAGAGAGACTCGTGAAAGGAAAGCAGAGGAGTTCCAATCCAAGAAATTGAAAGGAAACAATCACAGCTGCTAGTGCACATTCCTAGATGACACCCGAGGAAAACTGTACTTAGAAGCCAGTGTAAATCCTAAAAAGTGGTAGGGCAAAATCTCTGCCGATGAAGAGTGAATATGCTGTCACTAACACTGTTCTAGAGATGGATTATACACATACCTACAGAGCGCCCACAGAACAGAGGGGAAGGTATTTTTTTCTGGAAGCTGTTATCACTGAAATATGATTTGTGGATTCATAGTGAGGTCATGAGAGGAAAGATGTTAGTCAGCTTTGTTTATGTGAGTTGTGATATCCTGAGGAGCACATGAGGAGGGAGGGAAGGCAAGTGCTACTGTGTATCTAATAAGGGACACGCTACATCAATGCTCTCATGTGGTTCAATGTTTGGAAGACTTGGGCAAATGACTTGTATTTTATTAACAAGTTGTTCTTGGAGACTTGTTTGGGCTAACATGCAGATAAAAAAATATTGATGGATTGCTCCAAGATGCTGTTCCTTTCTATCAGTCACAATGAGTGAAAACCTTGAATGTTAAGAGAAATCTTGCCTCAGTTATGTGAAAAGAACTCAACCTCTTAGTTTGGCTATATAAGATTCCTATGATAGGAAAAATCTAGAGAAGATCGCTGGCTTGTTTGAGGGGTTCTATTTTTTTTATGATTATAAACAGAGAGTGCTAATATACTGTGCAAGGTTCAAATAATAGAACATACACGCTCAGCTGTGAGGGATAAAGTAAGTAGACACCTCGTCACCTGCCGTGCAAGCTGTAAGAGCACATGCATACTGAGATAACCAGACTTGTTCCCTCCTATCCCAAATACCATGAACTGCTGAAAGCTCAGCTAACTATAATGCAAGATCTCTTCCAGCTTCTCTCTTCCATGCCAATCACTAACGCATAAGCAGTCTGATATCTCTATGTAGAAATGCAGGACTCAGATACCCCTGTGCAAGTAGCAGACATCTACATGCGCTCCTGAGAAGCCTTTACACATACAGGTTCTTCATAGCAAGAAAACCTTTTACCTTAATGTCAGTTATTCTTATACTTCAGTGAGAATGTGGTAGTCATTGGGTGTTAATATACAAATACAAAAAAGGCAACTGAAGAAATACTTGCTCTCCATTCAAACCATAGGTTTAGACAATAAGTGGTTTCTACCAGCTCGGTAGAATTCAGAACATGACCGTACTTTTTGATTACATGATTCTTATTTACATAATGACATCCTGATGCAGAGATGTCTCTATCAAATTGTAAGGTTCTTAGCAGTGGTGTAGCTTCTCCACATGTGTTTCCATAGTAGTTGATAAAAGAAAGACACAGACTCTGGCTGGGGTCTGTGAGCCTCAGGAATGCAAAAATATTTATCACTGAAATATTAG
>VZTM01024513.1:19893-33983 GCA_013400555.1 Jacana jacana | reverse complement strand
GGACGATTAATGAAATGCTTTGTCGTTCTGAGTTCTCACAAGCTATCATTAAAGGCCTGATTTTGCATTTGTGGGCAGCCTGCTGGTGCCATGTAAAATCCCTCTGGAGGATAAACAGGTCCATCCATCTACAGGGCTGAGTGAAGCCCGGATTTATGTCTGTGTGAAGGCAGAACAGTAATTCCTCGCAATGGGTACTTTTTCTAACACACTATATCTAAGCACTTCAAAAGAGTTTGTTTGCCGATCGTGTTAGCCAGAACACAGCTCATCCCTCCAGTGGGCTGCATTGTGTGACTCTTAATCACTGCTTAATTGCAGTCTCACACCGCTGAACTTAATGGGAACTCCTCACTGACTTNGGCTAAGGCTGAATTAATACCTTCAGTCTGCAATAGAAAGGTAATAGAGTAGTACAAAGTATTAATTATTATATTATCTCTCTCTTTTTAATGGATTTATATTTAATTCGGTTACAGAGAGATGCTTTGTTCACATAATAACATTTTCTACTGCCTTTGAGGCTCGTAGGAGCAAGCTTGTGGGAAGGAAACTGGTGTTTGAATTTAGAAATGCTGCTAGTTTCAGTGTATTTAAAATGCTGTTGAAGTCGGGACGATTTAAATGTGTGAGATTTCAAATGTCTCATTGACACACATCGCAAATTCCTTCATTGCCTGAGGGAGCTACAGCAAAAGAAAAAGTTGGAGTCTTTTAGTTTCACAGTTAAGGCAGCTTTTTTTAAAGTGAGTTAATGATGGAGCGTTTGCCTGTGTGGTTGTAACAGAGCAATCTGTCACTGTGAGAAGACTCCTGGGGTGACTACCAAGACATGTTAACTAGCGATGGTACCTCCATTTTACATGACCCGTTTCTTGCCCTGGTGTTGCAATATACTCTCACCAGACTCCTGTGTGAGTAATGTGAATGGATCCACATTTTGAATAGAGACACAGGCCAAAGTCATCTAGTAAAAATTAAAGGTAAGGGAGTTATGCTGGTGAATGCAAGTTGAGGGTCTGTCGAAGATTCTTTTTCTACTCTTGTCCTAAGCATTCAGATAATGTTGCCGTGAATAGAGGTGCATCTGTTGTGTTTTGTCATAGAGTTGGCTCTTGCTCACATTCCCTTTATTGCACACCCCACAGCGCACTGCGCTCGGACATATTGTAAATACACACTCATTGATCTTTGCTCCATAGGATGACAGATATAAATTTCCTGCCAGTGCACCTTATGCTAATGCTCAAATGAAAATGAATAGTACACATTGCAGAACACCAGGTTGTGCTTTACATCCTTACATGCCCATATGCATTTAATTGGGAATACGGTGGTGACATCAGCCTTCTGGGCCCATCTCTGTTTCTCAGATCCAGAAGAACATGACATTTTAATTCATATGAGCTCCCTTACATTAGAACTTGTTTTCTTGGCCTAGGAACCAAGGTTTCTGAGCTGGAAAAAGCTACCGAGAAGTCTGACAAAATTCTCACCTGAGCATAGGAGAACTAGGACCATAGTTTATACCTTAGCTATACGTAGATAGTAGCCTATTCATGAGACTGCTATGACAGATTGAACATGGGTTCTGCCATTCACGTTCTCCACAATGATGGAATATTAAAATGGATGCATTGGACATGTGGAACAGAAAAAAGCTGAAGTGAAGCAAGAAAATTGGTCACCTACCTTTACACCTTCATTAGCCATGTGATACAATTGCAAATGCAAGGGTTTCAAATATATGCAGTGATATTCCACATGAAATTCTCTATTACAGTCAAGCACCAAATCTTCCATATGATTCACTAAAGCTAGAATTTCAGCTGATGCTTACATACAAATAAAAAAGTGAAAATTAGAAGTGAAACAACTGCAATATATCTCATATATACTGTTCCAGCCCCTAGAAGATAACATCCTGTGCATTTAAATTTTTTTCCAGTTTCTGAACTGATACTCATGAAGGACAACTGCTGGTTGAGAATGGCCTTTGAAATGAGAGACCCTAACTGAGTTCTCAGACAAAGAATGCAGATGGTGCCTTGTGGCAATGCCAAAAAGCAGTCGTATCTAACTTATTCTGTCCTAGGTGAGTTGAAGCCAAGAATAAATATCCTAATACTCTATCAGGGTAATAAAGTCACCACACATACTAAACGCTTCCAGTTTGACAAGTATTTTTTCCATCACAGGTCGCAGCTGGGACTCAATATCGTGGGTATCCTCATTTACTGCCAGTTCCACCAATATGTGCATTCAGACCCAATCATTTCCAGGTTCTCAACCACATGATCATGTTTGCCTGTCCCTTTAAACTGAAACTCCAGGTCAGGAGATTCCTTCTCCAGTCACCTCTACTTTGTTTCTGTCATGATCCTGTTCAGTCCTGTTCTAAATTCATTTGCCCGTGTCATCCTGCTTTCCCAGTTCCTCCCTGTGAAATAATAATGTTTCCCCTACCTGCCCTCAAATACCCTCTTGCTCTATGTGTTTTATCACAAATTCTCCATCCACTTTCTATCCCCTTCTTGAGTTTCCTGTGGCTCAATAAAAGACAGTACGTGCCATGGCTGATCTGGTACGTTAGGCACACTGATCAATTGATTTCCCAGCCAGCTGTGATCAAACAGCAGGGATGACCGCTATTTTCCTTGCCTTTCCCTCATGGAAATAGTTAAAAATTATACTCTTCTACCATAGTTTGTGGAAAATACCAACTTCTAGAGGACTTGAAGGAACTGAGGCCCCTATCCTCAGTCTCAGATTTGACTGAAGTTGACTCATAGATGTGACCAGCAGACAGATCAAGCTATTTTTATGTTTAGCTAGTTTCCTAACACCAACTATAAAGTGCAGTAGCATTTAGTCAATGAGACTTTCAAAGGAAGATCAAGGACCTTTGTCATTAACCTGACATATCTAGTTGTACTTTGTGTCTTCTGATATGGGGTTGACACAGGGCATTTGTTTGTGTAAGACTGAGTATTAATGGGCCCTGAACTCTGTTGAGACTTACAGGCATCACTGTAGTTAAAAATAAGTAAAAGCAGCCTTATGAAAAGTTTCTCTAAGCTGTAACAGATACCCACACCTGAAGAGAATAAATATAGTATGGCTCATTATTAAATTACCCAGAGTATGTTGGAAAGAAGAGCAAGATTATGGGGAAATCTGTGTTGTCTGATTTCAGTTTCCCTAGTTTAAGTTCTTCAATAGCTCTGGACCAACCCGTTACCCAAGTGTTAGGCATTGCTTAACTAGCAAAATCATACCTGCTTTCTCAAAACTAGAGATACTTAATGCCTCTCTACACATCATTTGGTCCAGGCTATCCTGCGTTCTAATGAACATATCACAGCAATAGCTCAGAGCTCCCCATATTTCCAAAAAGCATATGTTAAACAATGTAAGCAAAGAGAAACCGTAACAGGCTTCACTTGTCCTAACAGTCCATCTGTTTCCTACTCCCCACTGAGCACATCTCTTTTCCTGGTTCCCTTTCAGGTGCACTCTTTACCTTATGTAACGTGCTTTTTATTGGAGATTCATGCTGTGACCCTGTCAGAATTGCTACAGCAGGGGTGACCTCGGTAATGACTGTCCACAGCCTGCCAAGCTAAGTTGGTCAGTGTTAGCTGATTAAACTTTTAACAACATCCCCTGTGCGATAAAGGGCAAAATGACAACTTTGCCCATCGTCAAGGTGTCTGTATAATAAACTAATTAGTAAACCACACAGTCTGCGGAGCTTTTAATGAGTGCTATCGTCTGGCCTCTGTAATAAAAACCCAGTCTGCCCCCTTTTGGGATTCAATTAAGGCACAGACTGTCATATGCTTGGCCTGGCTGATCAATGAATCCATTCCGACCTTTGTCGGAGCTGTTTGCAAGGTCAGTGGCAGTAGCGAGGGAAGCCAGCCTGGTGGTGGGGAGGCATACCCAACAGCACCCGACAGGCACCGATATCAGCTGCTAATGTCCTCCTGGTCATTTGACATCTGCAGAAGTTTCTCTCACACAAAGGTTAGCGGAAAGAGAGTGTGGCAATATGTATATCTATATATGCATATAGATATGCATTTATATAAAATTATACATAGGAGCTGTTTCAAACAGAAAGGTTTCTTTGTTATTTAAAATGTTCATTAATTCTTTCACATCTGCATGTACCTATGCACCTGTGGTTTTTTCATACACCACAATATGCTATCAAATGTTTGCTCTCAAAACTGTGTTTACTGTTTTGTTTGTATATCCTCCAGATATACAAACAAAATAACAACAACAAAAAAAAAAGAGCAGCACTAGATTATACAAAACACCCCACTTTTCAGTTTCTTACATACAAATAAGACTTATCACTCCATAATTCCAGAAGGGGCTTATAACCATTGACGTAAACTTTATGACACACCAGTGCAACAGATAACTACATATTAATTTTACAGGCAGGAAAACTGAGACAATGACCAAATTAGATGCCTAGATAAGGCAGTGAGGGCATCTTTCAAAGCAAGGGTTCAGTCCTTTCACCTCTGACTTCCATCATCAAGAGGAGAATCAGAAATCGGGAGACTAGTAGAACCCAAGACAAAACCTCTAGTGTCATTACCATCCATCCTGACCCACGGCTAACTACCTGAGCTCCAGTCAAGCCTATCGATAAGCATATAGATTCTGTCCATGGCCCAACTGCCACCACTGTAGAGCTGAGGATGCAAGAAGCGTTGGGTTTTATTACTGCTATAGTAGCAGCGTAGAACCAGAGTTCCTTCCAGACCTCCAAACATAACTTCCTTCAGCAAATGAGAAAACACTGCATTAGATTATACAGCAGGGCTATTAGAGATTGCATTCCTATTGTGAAACGTGTGTTTAACTATATGAGCAAAAATTGGATGGAGTTTGTGTCTTCACTCTTCCCAGCTGAGATTCCTGGTGACAAAGGTGATACTTATTATTTGCATTCCTGATACTTGCATTACATTAGAGGTGGAAAACAAAAGAAATTAAGAATTATGCCTTTTCTAATATAGGCAAAATAGCACTTATCTGCTATCCCTTGATTACCCAGTTACAGCAAACTGAGAGTTTACTTAGTTACCAAACAAAAGGCCTCTTAAATATATTTATTATTTTTAGTCTTCATTATCACTAATCCAGTGCCCCCATCCTGTGTCTCTCTGAGTCTCTTCCTATTTTTATCTGGCACTTCTACACATACCCAATCTTGCATTTTTTACTGTGATTCCTATGTGTATCTCAGTTGCCACTATGTTCCTCTCTTAACAAGCTTTTACTCACAAGTCATAAAGACTGATGGTATTTAAGACACAATTTTTAGTACATCAATGCCTTTCAGCAGTGATAAACAGTTCTCTGACCTAGCATTTTTCCTGTTCCCCATTCTAGCCCCAAATAACCTAATTCAAAGTTATAGGTTCTGATATGGCCTGGGTAACTCAATTCAGCTGTTTGTGATGCATAAATCTTATCAAGAATGTAGTTCTATCTAAAACCATACAGAGGACAGATGTAGCCAGAGTCACAAAATTATTTCAGACCATGAGTTATATATTTTAGCTAGGACTTTGTGCCACCAGCCACGTCCATAGTCTCTGCTCTCTACTAGGGCAGCATACTTTGCTAGAGATAGGAGTACTCTGCACTATTGCTTCAGTTATTGCCTCCAAACCACAAAAGAAAAGGTGGCCACAGCCCAGGCTGGTTCATGAAGCAGAGAACAAGCTAAGTGCAAACTAGAGGAACCTAACTTAGAATTTCTCAAGCAAACTCAAATGGTTATTTTTGCTGGAGTAAGCCTTGCTCTTCTACAGCAGCCTATCATGCACCAGCAGGTTTTTGTATCTGGTAGATGTCACTTCTCCTTCCAAATGCAGCTATAGCAATTAGTTTCAGAATTTAGCCTGTTAAGAAGACTGAGATTATAAGGAGTCAATGGAAGGAGAGATTTATTAAAATAAAACCAAAGAAAGAAGAAAAGCAAAGACCAACTTACTGAAAAAAAAATCCTAGATTTTTTTTTTCTTAATATTTGAATTCAAGCAGGAAAAAAGACCACTTTTAATTAAATATTGTTATTTTCTCCTATTTTTTTTCCTATTCGAGTCATTCAACATTTAAAATAGGAAGTTGCTCATTTTATAATATATTAACACATTGTTTATTAAGACTAACAGAGTCACATCTGAATTTAGATTTCAAAAACCTCAGACTGAAGACAGACAAACCCGTATATGCCTCTGTGACATATTTTTCAAGCAAAAATCTGTGGCAGAAAGTAAGATAGTTTGATAGTACTAATTATGTTGTTCTGAGTTGTTGAACTGATCCTTAGATCTAGGTTATATTATAAGTTATGCCTGTATAGTCTTATCAACCTCAAGACTCTCTATGTATATTTATAGGTGGAGTAGTATATTATTTGTTTATAGGGAAAAACTTTAATAATTCTGAAAAAAACAATGAACAGTGGAAAAGACATATGTAGATGTGAAATACTTTTAACATTAAAAAATTGTTGTTAAAGCATGGCTTAAACATTCTGAATGTTATTCTCCTTCATTCTGCCTCAAGAATTAGAAATTACTTAATTTGAGAGAAAATAAACAATAAAATAAAAAATAATTTTACACTGGTTTATTGTGTCACTTCTGATTTTCTCAGCTCTTCCTTTATATCAGCTGCTCATTTACAGTCCTAAACTTAGAAATAAAGTATATTTAGATGCTATCAAGTTAATCCTTAACCAAATGCACCAAACTGTTATGAAAATTTACCAATCTAGCCCCCAAATTTAATCTCATAGTTTTACTAAGGAGGTGAGTGGATGAAATCTAATGTTAGCTCTCGCCTATGATGAAATTTACTTCTCCTTGGATCTGACGATGGCTAGAATAGCACTCTAAAATAGAATAATATGCAAGAAGGTCTTGTGGAGCTACACCTCTTGGGGCTCACCAGTAATGCCCAGTCACCCACAGGCTTTGACCAGTTGACATTTAGGCTGATGGAATTACTGTGAATACTCTCATCTGCAAGATGACTGCACCCACTACTAGAGATGGGAAGAAGATGCTGGGAGTGCTGCAGAGTTCCACTGGACCTGATCATTATTTGCTGTGGATCTTTCTCCCCAGTCCCATGAAATCTAGCTCTTCTTCACAATTGTAAGGATTAAGTAGCAGATGACTGAGTAATATAAAATTTTCTAGCTACCCTTTTTATTCACATTGCACAATAATGGAAAATGTCTTAGGAAAACTCTCTGAAGCAACATACTGAAGATCAATCCAGTAAAAATAAAGATCCCATGAGCAAAATACTTTTCTGTTACACTTTGCAGGGGTACTTTGCATCAGCCCTTATACAGCTGTGGCTGTGCAAGATACGGCTGTGCAAGACATGGTTTACCAACACGGGACACCTTCACACAGAATATATCAGGGTCAGGCAAAGCAGGTACAATTATATTTGATCACTAACACAGGAGATGTGATGTAGAAAAGAAGCATGGCAAGAGCATCCTGACTTGGGAGAAGGTAAAATATCTTAGCTAAATATCGAGTAGATGGAGTCATGACGCTGCTCCAACTTTTGAGAATGGCTGGAGAGCCCTGACTGGTGCTGAGATGGCTCAGAGTCTGTCTGCTGCTGGTGGTGCACAATGCAGGTCCAGAGGATAAGCATAATCTGTGTCGTTTATGTGACTGGAAGCTCATTTGGTGATATAGAATGTACATTTCTTCCTTTTTCAGTGCTCTTTTCTTGGAGGGATATTCAGTTTATAGAGCTAACATTTGATCACGGTTTCTTTTGGTAGAAACTGAGCCAGAGGTCCCAGTCAATATTTGTAATAAATAGATGACTACTAATTTCAACTGAGTTTGGTGATTTCTGATTGGAGCGGCACAGTTCAGGAGTAGCCATGAGAATTGCTCAGGAATTTTATGTGGCTTAAAATTCTGTGAGTGTATGGGTAAATTGCATACTAATATGCCAACACAAAGCTCTTGCTCTCTTTATTTTCCTTTAAATGAATGCTATTCAGTATTTGGTGTGAAAGACTTATTGGGAAGCTGCAGCTAGGTAAAACAGAGAAAAAAAAAACACAGAAAAAAAAAGAGACAGAAAAGTATAAAACTTTAACATTCTTTCTTCACTTCAGTATTTCCAAAAAGCTCTGAAAGAAGGCTGCTCACATGGATTTACTGATAAAATCAAGAAGTTAAACTTTTTCTCAAGTCAGCTATTGGTTCTTTCCAAGAAAGCTTCAGATTTTGCAACTTGGGTTTCAGTATGAAGGCAATACTTATAAGAGATTAATTTCTTAATCAAGGGTTTATACACAATTCTGATTTAGTATTCTTGAAATTTCACCAATCACAGTTAAATTATATTCATCAGTCTTTTTATCTCCTTTGAAATAACTCTAAGTACAAAAGGTTGCAAATTTGTAAATCTTTAAGCATAAAATGTGCTGCTGAAGAAGATATGGGTGATGGCTTTCACTGGTCTACCAATTGGCATGCCAGCAGTTGCCTTTCTATGGAAAAGGGAAATGACTTATAAAAAATTTTCATTTAAACTCCATACCATCTCAACAAGCCATGTCACCCTTTTAAAATGGAAATACTAAGACCAGAATTTTTATAGTTTTCTTGACATATTTTCTACTCCCATGCTGAGACATTGGAGGCTTGATTTTTTCGAAGTATAGAGCATCAACTCCAGCACAAATCTGCAGTTCAAGAAGCTGCTGAGTGCCCATGGAAAAGTCACGACCTGCAGATGCTTTTCAAATGTGACCTTAGTGACTTGCCCAAAGCCAGCTAGTGAGATATAATTACCGTGAAATAAGAGTTAGTGACATTGGGTTTTTTTAAATGCTGTTATGTATTTGTATTGTGTTTAAACCAAAAAACACAATAAAGAGCAGGTCACCTCCCAAAGACATTTTCTCAATGTTGTTCTGGTTTTCCCTTGCACTTTTCCTCCTGCAGTCAGCACAGATGACACTCAGTTGTGGTCCATAGCATCAGATCTGCAGCCATCAGGAAGACACCCAGCCAGAAATCCAGGTTTGGCAGGGGGAATTTTGTCCTTTTAGACCTTTTGCAGGGTCAGAGCTGATTCAGCATGGCACTGTGACCTAGCAGAGCATTTTAGTACATGCTTAACTGAAAGGGAGTTTAAGACTGTGTTTAAAATCAAATTACTTAATTTCGTACTTAAATGTAATTTTAAGTACTTCAGAATTCAGACCCTTGTATGTAAAATATGTTCACGCATAATCTACAAATGCAATGGATATACATATGCACAGGTAAAGGAAGAAAGGCACAGCAGAATACCCACATCATAGAAAATACGACAAAGTCACCCAGATATTTTTGGCATGAGTGGAAGGGAAAGTTTTCCTTCAGCAAGCCTCAGCAATCCTACTTGTATTGCAGGGCAGGACTCAGGCGCAGCTCCAAGCTGCACCCCAGAAAAGCATGCAGAATATGCTGCATTCAGTGAAGCACATGCCTAAATGTTGTCCTGAGTCAAGGCCTCAAGTAGGAAATTTCCTTTCCCTGCCTCTGAAATGACCGGCAGATTATTCTTTTAAGATTCTCTTCCCTCTAGAGTTTAACCTATCTCACTTTCTTCTGAGCTTGTTCACAAAGCCTTTATCTTATTTGTCAATGTTTGATATTAAAATAAAAAAAAGTATTAATCTCTGTGGTGACCTTTCTGCTTTATTTCTCCTGAAAAGGGATGCTGCATCTTTTGTAAGTAACTTCAAGGCAAGACATTATGTGGCATTCAAACATATGGCTTTTATCCAGTTAATCATTGTGCATTAACTACTTTCATCAATGTTCGAAAACTTAATTCCAGGATTACTCATCCCCCCAAAAACCCAAATAAGAAAATCAGAAGAATAGACCCAAACAATAGAACTTTTATACCAGGATAATTAGAAAAGGAACCTATTACCCAGGATTATAATTACTGACTAACATATTAAATGACCTTTAACATTTACCTTAAGCCCCAGATTTCTAGAAAACCAGCAAGGTTATGAATGCCATATTAGTAATCTTTAATCTTTATTACTGCTGTGGACAGAATTTTAATGATTTTTAAATAGGCAGCGGTCACTAACATATCCCTATTAAAATAAAAAAAATCTCATAAAAAATTAAATGGATTAAGACTTCAAATGTACCATCATCAAAAGTATTATCTAATTATGGAGTTCAGTGAACAGGCCAAGTGAAATGGTTGGTAATATTAGTTACTTACCACATGGGAATGCCCGGGATTTATGCACAAATAGATTCTGCTTCTGTTGCAACATAGTAATTAAGAATTTGTCAGGGAAATTTGACCCTCTAGGGTAGATATTACTTTGTAAAATAAGAATGGCAGAGCAGTAGTCTCCTTGCTGCACATAATTTAACTTGATTATTTATACATCAAAGGGAGTCTGCAGTGACTGCAGTATAATATTTAAGTAGAGAGATATTAGAGAAAGAAGCATCTAGTGAAATCTTTTTCCCAAATCTCCGTGAGAAAATAGAGGAAATTTTCATAAAGCATTTCATTTTGCATATAAATTGGTGCCTAGATTGTGCCTGTGAATTTACTGCTGTCAAATTTAATTTTTCTTTAATTCTTCAGACCCAGATGTGAAAAGCTCTGTGTGCAGGCTGCAATTTTCAATGCTTACAGGTAGCACCCGGATCGATAATGTGTCTTTATGAGAAATTACCATTAATGTTATTGAGTATGCATTTTGCTTTATAGGATAATAAGGTAATAAGAAATGCCAATTCATTCATTAGGAGAAAGCTAAGTGCTTAAATGAAATGGGTGACAGGTCTGAAAAAAGATGTAGTTGTGGGCAGGAAGTCAAGAATGGATTTTTAATGACCTAATACCAAAAGGTTTTTACCACTTATTTGCATTTGCTTCCTATAAACAACATTAACTTTAAAATAAAAGTGCTTGAATATTTAAATTGCATTAAGTGATTCCACTTGAAGAGGCTATTTGGAAATTCTAGCTTTCTGGGAAACTCTCTGCCTAGCCTTTTTGAAGTCCACAAAATTAACTCACCTGGTATAAAAATTAAAACACAACTCATTTAAATTAATAGGCATAAAAGTGAGCATATTCAAAACATGGCTGAAAGCCAGAGGTCACTATGTGAAAAACCAAAACCAAAAAAAATTCTTTAGCTCTTTGTTTTAAATACAGTGTACTCCCAGCTCAGAAAGGTAAAACTAGCAGGTATTGAAAGTAAGATCCAAATGATTTGTCCAGGGGAAAAATTCCAAACCAAAGCCATAACACATCGTTATTGTTCAAAATAGGACTGCAGCCTCCTGAGAGTAGATTAGTGTGAAGAAAAAGAGGAAAAAGAGGAAATAAAAAGAGGAAAAAGAGGAAGGAAAAGGAAAACAGAAAAAAAGGAAAAGGAAAAAAAAATGAAAAAAGAGAAAATAAAATGGTGCTGCATGAAAGTTTCTTCATGATTTGTTTAATTACTTGATTTCTAGATATATCCAGTGTCTGAAACCATAGCCACGTGAAGGAAAGCTAATGGATTTCTTTATGAAACCTTACTCAGTTATTTTTTTCTGCCCAGATGATTCTTAACTTGATTTTGTGAGTTTTACAGTTTTCACTGGGTTGTTTCCTCTCTTTTTCTCTGCACTAGGTCCCCTACATACAATCCTAGGGTAAAAACTCTGCCAGGTGGCCCTTCCAGCCTGATATAGAGCACACCAGGGGGAAGCTTCTCTACCTCCATGGGGACAGGATCAGAGCCTTCAGGAGGTGGCTGTTGGCAGCCCAATCCCTGATCCTGTTCCCTGCTCCTGCCAGGCACAGAAAGCCTCCACCACCCAAGTAAAGTCTCCTGCAAACTTCTGACTTAAAAGTGCCAAATTTTACCTCACCACTGTCATTTATTAGGAGGTAACACAAGACAGGGGAGGGTAGGAATTCATAAGCCTATCTGATGAACAGCACCATACAGTAGTTTCAGTTTTCCTCACTCCCACTGCAAAGTGTTATCCCAGGTATGATGAAGTATTTGAACAGTTTAATGCTAAAGTTTCCAGAGCCGCTATTCCTACTAGAAACATATGGGTATCTGACTCCCATTAAAAATAATGGCATCCTCTTCAGATATTCAAATCCTATAGAATAATTTTACTGAAGTTTTTATGTGGTCTTTTATAAATTCAACATTGTTTCTCTTCAACAATAAAGAAAATACTTTATTTACTACCAGCACTTTAAGACAGTAGTTTAAAATCAGAGGATTTTCTTTTTCTTTTAAATATCTTATACTGAAAAACAAAGGACAGATGCCAGAAAAACCTTTAAATTTTTATTTTTATTTCTATTTTAACTTGCAGTAGCTGTCTTGCTTCTTTGCCTAAATTTTTTTCTTCTTTTTAATTTTTTTTTAAACTTTTATGTAGGACTTCTTTTTTTTTTTTCTTCCTTGACCTTCAACATCTCAAACTACAAAGAGAGGACTTTCTCTAACGCTGTTTGAATATACTGTATGTTTCTTTTAAGAAGCCTTCCACTGATTTTTATCCTTCAGGGATCAATGATTCCTTCAGTTCCATAATCTGACAAGCTAGAGTAAAAGCAAAAGACCCCCACTTCTAGAGCCATAAGTGTTAATGTGAGATGGCAATGGATGTATTTTCACACTGAACTCACAACAGCCTAAGGAGAGCTTTAAAGTATCTTAGCCTAAGTCTCTCTCTTTGGAAGGAATGAGATACGAGAGGAACTTTAGTATTATTGTTAATCTGTATTACAAAAGCACCTAACAGCCTCTGCTGAGTTCAGGGCCCCATTAAAAGGAAGCATGGATAAAGCTAGTTCAAATGTTTGTTCATTTCAGCATAATCTACGTATGTCTTTGCTTTCTGGCAGTCTATTTTCCACAAAGCCCTTGTTAAATTTGGAAAAGGGGGAAAAGAAAGAAAATGGAAAATTTTATTCATTATTAAATTAAGCCCTGCTCATTTAGTTTCTACAGTTACCTGGAAGAAAAAAAAAATCATTGTTGCAATGCTAACATGTACCTAGGTGATATCCAAGGGAGTTTTTGATCCAAGTCAACTATGTATCACTCCATGTTTCTTGGAATGACTCCTTCTGCAGTGTCTCCCCATGGTCCTTTGCACAGAGTACCAATATTCCCTTTTACTTCATCACTTACTATATGGGGAGTTAACTTTCTTCATTTCTTCAGTACTCCTCACTTTGTCTCACTGACACCCAAATGGCTTGGCATAATGCTGACCTTTCCTAGAGACTAGTCAGGAGTTCTGCCTGGAGGAACATCCTGTACAGGGACCAGGTAAAGGGAGGATGAATTGGCCAGTTGAGGTGTGAAAGATGAGGAAACTGTCCTTCAACATTGATCCTCCTAAAAAAGGAGGCTCAGAAACCTGGTTAGTGAGTCTCTGAATGGTGCTCCCCGAGAAAAGAAGCCATTGTCAGCAGTAACTCACAGTACGTTTCCAAGATTGCAAGTGAGGGAGATGGAATTGAAATCCTGCTCACTTCTTGCTCTGACAGTATTCTACTGCCCCTAGAGCATGCTAACTTCCAAATGCAGAGGAGCATCAGAGGGATGTTAGTATTTAACAGCTCTGATATACACCAGGGCTCACACTGGGATGGTACAACTGAGGTAATGCTGTCACTGTTTCAGATTTGTTGAAGTTGATGCTGTAGTAAAAAAAAAATATTAACTAGGGTTTAATGTAAAGTAGTTAAATAGGATTCATAGAATCATAGAATCATATAGGTTGGAAGAGAACCTTGGGATTATCAAGTCCAACCATCAGCCCTACTCTACAAGTTCTCCCCTACACCACATCCAATCTACTCTTGAACACAGTCAGGGATGGTGACTCTACCACCTCCCTGGGCAGCCCATTCCACTGACTGACCACTCTTTCTGTGGAAAACTTTTTCCTAATGTCCAGCCTAACCCTACCCTGCTGCAGCTTGCAGCCATTCCCTCTTGTTCT
>VZTM01024513.1:2701-19875 GCA_013400555.1 Jacana jacana | reverse complement strand
TTGGCCTCATTGAAGGCCATGCCATTAACATTGGCCCATCTATCCAGTCTATCCAAGTCCCTCTGTAGAGCATCCCTGCCCTCAAGAAAATCAACACTCCCACCCAACTTGGTGTCATCTGTAAACTTACTGATAGTTTTTTCTATGTCCCTATCGACATCATCAATGAAGATATTAAAAAGGAAAGGCCCCAGTACTGAGCCCTGAGGAACAATACTTGTGACTGGCTGCCAGCTGGATTTAACTCCATTGAGCACCATCCTTTGGGATCGTCCTTCCAGCCAGTGCTTGATCCAGCAGATTGTACACTCATCCAGGCCATGAGCAGCCAGTTTTTCCATGAGAATGTGGTGGGGAACAGTGACAAATGCTTTTCTAAGGTCCAGATATATTATATCCACTGTCTTCCCCCCATCCAACAATTGGGTCATCTTATCATAGAAGCAGATCAGGTTCAGAGGGAAGAAGATAATGTCATATATTTGCACTAAGTCATATATTTATGTCCATTTTCCCTGGAAAACAACAACATATTGCATTGTGACAGGTTTAATTTACATACACGATTCTAGCTGCTGTGTTTAGTACTTGAACTATGTGGGTACTCCAGGTACTCCAATTTCTGCTGGAAAGCCTGTGGCTGGGAGTAGGTAAGAAGCGGCCTTGGCAAAAAAAGGAAAATACATGTGACCAGCAGACCCTCTGTATTTGCTTACCCTAAGAAAGAACCACACTACCTTACTATCTATCTCCTGTGGATATACAGGCACTGCTCTTGTCTTCTTTGACCTTTCTTGCTATGTTATCACTGTGTCAAGAGCATCATTCTCTGCTGAATCCAGGGCTTTGACATTCCATCTCACTTCAAGTCTGCTGTTGAGATCTTCTTCCCACTGTTATTTTGAATCAAAATATTTCTGAGCTATGGTTTATATGACACATCCAAACAGTATTGCTCTGAAAAATATAGTTATCTTCTAGCAATCAAGAAGTCCAACTGAAATAGAGGATGCTAAGAGCCTGAGTCAAAGTCTATTAAAGTCCCTGGATATGTACTCCAAAGAGTTTTGCATCAGGTTTTTGACATACTTCATCTTCTATATATTGTCTAAGGCTCTAACAAAGATATTTACGAGCAATTACTAACAGTAACGATTGTAGAGGTTACTGGTGATCTATAGACTGCAGTGCAGTGGGACAATCACTGCGACAAGACATTCTTCCCTTCTCATTGCAGACGTCTGGGTAGTATTGTTACATTGCTACTGTTAAAGTGGTTGTGCAAGTGATTTCTCTTAATAATCTAATAAGTGCTTTGGGATCTTTCAGAATAAATGGATTTCTAGAGCACATGCATTACTCTTATTATTACTTATCTGCCTGAGTACTGTCACCCAGAAATAGGGATTCTCTCCATTTATTTGGTCTTGAAATAATATATAATCAGTTCAGCTATAGATCTCAATCATGTCACAGGAAGCAAAGCAGTATCTGCTATAATATATTAGCCAAATATATTCAGATAAATGGATCCAACAACAGCTTACCACAGACAACAAATTTCTCTGGTCCTTCAAGAACATAGGGATGTGTGGCTTTTTAAATGTTGTTGTTGTTTTTATAAATAAGCACCTCAGCCCAAATACAAAATGTTAGGAGAGTTCCTCTGTCTCATTTGCACAGGCAGTTACTCAACCTCTTCATATATTCACTTGTTCGGACGCTGGGTGTAGTTTCATACATCCCTGGAACGAAGCCCATATTAAACACATTTTCCCTAAACTATTATTATCTTCTATGTGTAGTTAACTGAAAATAGAGCAGCTAGTTTGAGTATAATTATTCATAATTTGTTGAGCAATGATAACATCCATCATTCTTCTGTCAGGAGAAAACCTGATTCCTACACCAAAAACCTTATCAAAAAAATTAAGGAAATTTATAATTGATACTAAAAATATAAGCACAACATAGCCCTCCAATTATACCTGTGGTGAATTTTGACTGATGTTTGTCTTAATTTCCTAATTTAAGCCAAATAAGTCCCACATGCTATAGAAATACAAATTTTTATCCTGACTTTGCAAATCTAGTTTATATTGGCATTTAAAATATGTGAAGTCCAGGAGCTTCAGAGAGGGGGACAGTACAGTAGTCGTTCCAGATAACTACATATACAGTGCATGCTGAAAATTCTGAGATAGCAGAACTTTTTTCCCTTGTTTTAAAAAAGGTGTAAGGTTGATAAAAATATGCAGTCTTACTCTTTGCTACACTCTTGTGTCTGTATCTCTACAACTAATGTTTTATATTCATGTTGTAAGCCATGTAAAGATATTTTTGTGGGGGTTTGCATGGTTTTGGCCACAAAAAAGTGTTCCCCGATGAGTTAAGCTCGAAAGAAGAGCCCCGATGCAGATAAATACATAGAGAGAGGAGAAAGTTGCAAGTGTAAAAGGCAACATGGAGAGAAGTTCAGTAAATAAAAGACTCTTCAGGTTTAGTCTTAGTTTTCAATAGATTCCAAGATTTCTCTTCTCTTTTCTGGTTTTGTACTTTAGTGGATTCAGGAATGCTAAACAGCTCAAAAAGTATATATAATGCCCCTATATAGCAAAGAATATGATACAACATAAAGCATTAGCATTATCTGAGTGAGACACTGGTACTTAGGTATGGGTGTTCCCTTGACCTTGGGAAGGTTATTTGTGTTGATTTTGACTCCACTTCTTTGTTCTGGTTATTTGCAAGCAGACACATAAATAATACTTATTGTCCTGGTTGCCCGGTAAACTGCTATTCTTAGTGGCTTAAATTGTCCTTCAGCTGAGGACCAGTTGCCCTGCAGTTAACTCAGCACGACTTGCAGCTCATTTGAGCCCTCTGTGTACTATTCAGTAGAGCTTACACAGTGTCACTCGCCTTGCTCTGGGTCCCTGGCCTTGATAGCAGTTTCTGCCTGGGTAAACATTCACATCCACATCATCTGCTATTCCTGTGGAAAAGTGCGGTTGTTACTTTACAGCCTTGTTTTCCTGCTTCAAAATGTATTTATTCAGGTAGAACCAATCCCATCCAAACTAAGGAACCAATTATGAACCAATGAGCCAATGCTAAATGAGGGAAAACCAATAATAATAATGAGCAAGATGGTAGAAAAGGGACAGCGGGAAGAAATCCTCGTTTAGCTGTAGGACAATCACTTTTGCTAGTTGACCCTACTTCCTTACTGAGAGCAGACCTGGCATGTATTTGTATAGCAGCAAGGAGCAGTGGTGACACATACTCAGCTGTGGGTTTCTCGTGCCTGTTTTGTGTGTGTGCATATTTACTAGGCTACTACTTTTTCTAATGATTAATGAATGGAAAAATGAATCTCTTTGCACGAGACCATATAAGACAAAGAGTAGCAGCATCTAACCTGACACAGGAGAAAAGAGACAAGCTTATGTTCAATTACGAAGTTAGCCTAAAAAGCCAGGGAAGTCTCTTTTACTTCAAGGAGAAAACCAGCAGAATGTTCTCATCAAGTTCACAGTCTCTGGAGAAGACTGAAATCTCTTTCATGAAAGGATATCTGACTTTTTGTTGCCTAATCATTTATGTCTTTTACTTTAGCACTTGATGTAAAAGGCCAAGATTTCTTCCTTTCAAGCAAGCATCGCATGGATGATGAAACTTAACAAACAGGGAGCAAATATGGGAAAGAAAGGCAATACTTCCACTAACACAAAAGGTCTGTTTTCTCTTGGCACATCCATTTTTGAAAAGGCTTCTCATCTGTCTGAACATCAGTTATTGGTATCAGTAAAGAGTAGTTGTTGCCTTACTAACTGGTCAACCAACAAGTCTGTAAGGTACCCAAGTCCTCCTCTGACACAATCCTAGTTAGATTATTAAAAATGCCTAGGGATCCTGCACTAATCTACATTCAGTCTTATAAAATTTAAATTCAAATACAATTTAGTGGAAAATAAGTTTGCAAGACAGTGCACAGTTTTCAGTTTACATTTCAATTCAAAGGAGCAAGGAGATAAAGATAGAGGGTCAAAAATACACTATGTGATCAGTCTCTCTTTTACACAACTAAAGTGTGAGCATTTGAGACAGCTGTTAGTAGTCACCAACACTTTTGTGAGCAAGTCTCGTGGGGTCTAACTGTTGAATAACCAAGAAAATATAGGGCCCAGATTTTGGTGTCATTTGCTCAGTTCTGTGGGTCAGAAAGAATGGTTTCTTGATGCTGAGACATTTTGTGTGTACTGCTCTGGAGTACATACTTTTGAAACTGGACAGGGCTCAGAAACATCAATAAAATATGAAATAGATTTTTTTTTTCTCTTCCTTAATTCTACACCACCTCTGCCCCCAGCGCATCATTCAGGTTTCAGGTGAAGGGTTGAGTCATGTCCCCTCCATCAACATTTTCATAGATTTGTTTTCATGCTTCTGTAAACTAGATCTTTTTCTATTGCACAAGAAATCAATCACAGTGTTGGAAGAGTTGAAAACATGCCCCTCCTCAAAAGAAAGAACTGTATGGCTGGAATGTAATTATACTGAGACAGCTGATCTGGGTGGACAAAGCGAACCAGATCACTTAAGAGAGTGACAAAATGTTAAATTGATCTGAGCTATCTAGAGACAGTTTAAAATTTCTTCTTGGGATGTTCTTATTACTGTAACTTCCCAGTGACTATATGTCACGATCATGTGTTACTCCATTTCAATGTGTATTTATTTTTTGTTAATGTTATAACTTAGGAAATTCAAAAGGAAGGAAAGGGTACTTGGTTCTATCCCTAAATGTCAACCATGTAAGTGCTTTGACTTTTATTTTCTATTTGCTTTGGTCAGTGTAAATTTCTATGGGTTTTGCTGGTTGGGGGAAGGGGATTTGGAGATGTGCAGTTCCTGGTTATTAATATTTGACTTTGTTAGTGCTATCTGTTTACCGTATGGCTTCTGGAAAAAGATAGGAAATATTAGCTGGTGAATCCTTAAAATGCATGATGTGTGGGTGCACTCCTTGTGCCTGCACATTCTTTGCACTGCAGCTTCATTTAGCCTGTGAACTGCCATTCAGGGGCTATGGTATTGTTTTTGGCTACTGCTTTGCTTTTCCTTCATTATTTCAATATTTTAACTTTTAATACATTTGGATGGTCACGTTTGTCCGAGTGAATTACACATTTTCTATAGAGACTGGGTTTTGGCCATATTTCTGGAATAGAAAATACAAAGTCTGTTTTTAGCTTCTGTTTACTTTCGCAAGGCTGGGTCCTGCACATAAATGAGTTTTTATACAAATGCCTGGGATGTTATACAAATCCCATTCTCCTTTTGCTCAAAAGGAGTTACAAGACAGCAGTCTCCTAGAGCAGAAAGGACTGCTGTTAAGAAAGCAATAATAGGCCAGGCTTAAGATCCTTATCTGGACTCCTTGATTGTGGCACATTTTGTACCAAAGGCTGAGAGGGACCCAAAGAAAATATCAAATATCCACTAATATCGAGGGCCTGACACTCATACTTGGCAGGGTATGAAATTTGTTTCTATAGGAAATCACCTTATTTTAAAGAAAATCAAAGTGGTGCAAAGGTCTTTTTTCTTTTCTTTCCCCCCAACTTCACATGAAAACTTTTGGGTTTGGAGCTGATGGCATATTGTACTGTGAAAAATTAGTTTATGCTCAAATGCCTTTTGCAGTCACAAAACAATTCCTCTCCGCTTCTTGCATGAAAAGCCAAGAGTCAGAAGGAGCTTCTCCTCTGTTTTTTTTTGGTTTTTTGTTTTTTGTTTTTTTTTTTTCTGAGCCTGTTGATGCTTTCCAAAGCTGGATCCAGGTCCTGACTGTTGGACCAGGACTGTCACTGCCCAGGTGCCGTCCTGCAGCCTGTTTTCAAACAAGCTATTTTTCTTGTTTCATCTATCTTTGCTTCCCCTCTCTAAAAAGCGACTCAAAGAGCAGAGGACGGCGATGGCAGAGAGATTGCCAGAAATTTCCCTGAAATCACTGCGCTGACTTTTACTATCCGATCGCTCCCGGGGAAGTTAAGCAGCGCGCAGCGCGATGTGCAGTTGTGCTGGCAAGCCACTGGGTGTCAGCAGGAATGTGAAAGGAAGGCAGCGGCACCGGCTTTTCCTCGCTTCATTAGAACACCTCGATTCGTGCTACCTTTTATAACAACGCAGGGAAGAAAATGCTGGGGAGAACTTTTTCCAGCTCTGGAACACGAACGGGCAAGCAGGCCCCTTAAGTAGCTCAGCTCAGCCTGAAAAATAAAACTTTCTTAGTCTTTCTTCTTCATCATCTGCTACCCTTCAGAGCTGCTTTTCGGGCAGTTCTTTAAACCAGACTATGAGCTCTACCTCATGCCTCAGCCAGCTAGCAGGATTTCTCGAAATCAGAGCAAGAGCATCACTGAAATGCATGCTGGGGTACAATACAAAGTCTTTTTAGCATGTCTGCTTCCCAGAGTAATGCAGAATTTGATTATCCTTATGAAGCTGTACCAAAGTTTTGCAGAGCTTTCATTGGATTATTTATATGCATTTCAAGAGCACCCACAGATCATGCTCTGCTCTACAAAAAAAACATGTTCACTTCAACTAGCTGTTATACTGAATAATAATCCATTCAGCTGGACCTTAACCCCCCTAAACCTCAAGAACTCATCTTTCTTTGGGATCCCACAAAACCAGCAAATAATTTAGGTCTATATGTCTTTCTAAGGTTTGTCTGTTTGCTGTTATTGCTGCAATCATCTGGCTGGCTGTGAGAAACAGGGAACACACCCCAAATATAAAATTAAAACCAAACTCATCCGTTTCTGAAACATGAACATTAATGACATCTTGTAAACATATTATTCTGAGTCCCAGTGTACACCTTCTTTAAAATAGTAATGCCAACAGGAGGATGAAAAAAAGGAATAAGAAACCACTGACACTTCTGAGTGTTATGAAGGAGGAGATATATACACCAGGAAAATTTGGGATGATAGATTTTCCCCTAGAGTCCTCTAGACTCAGTACTACAAGGTAACACCTGAGGATCCAAACCCTGTTAATTTCAAAATGACTCGAACCTTTGTTGTCTTCAGTGAGAACGGAGCACACTCAGTTTCTTGCACAACTGGAGATTCACCCCCCTACTTGTTTTCCACATAAATAAGACAGGGAAGTAGTTAGAGTGGACTCGCTCGAGGGCTGCTGAGAAAACGCTCTTTGCCTTGAGAGCCATGGCTTTCAGCATACTGGAAACGAAGTATTAGCTCATGTCTTACTCTGTGGAATGGCCTGATTTAAATAACTACACTTTATTCATAATGAACAGGAATGCACCAATTTTCTCTCTATTTTCCCTCTCCTCCCCTTTCATTTGTCCTTTTATGGTGCAGAAGGTCATTTTAATTCTACCCAGAATTACTACTCTAAAAATGTTGGTAATTCTGACAAACGTATCACCCTTTACTGTAAAGGCACCCAGTGAGCAGCACTATGAAGGTTACAGGAGAGCACCAGCTATAGCTCTGTTGTTTTTATTTACATACAAATTGTCAGCCAGAAGGAAACATTTTTTAACACTGAGTTATACAAAACCAGTTCTTTGGACCGAATATTAATTTCCTTTTTATGCACAGAATTTCTAAACTTTTTTTTTTTTTTTTTTTTTTTTTTAGCTAGAGATCTGAACTCACTCAAGGTAATTTCTTCAAATGACAGATATTTCGGAATTGTTTTCTAAGTTCCTTGTGATACACCAGCACTTGACAACTAGCAATCACAGATTAGGCAAGGTACTCTACAAATGAAGACAGTCTTCGGGCCAGAATTACAAAAATAGATTTATGGCAAGAAAAAAACCCCAGACATACAGGAAGACAGCAAGTGGAAATGTGAGGAAAAGGTATAAGAATTGGAGTTTTTTGCATAACAGTTTATCACCTGTGCTGAAACTGTCAGATGATTAAGTACCAGATTTCAGAGGTACCGGAGGAGACTAAAGTTTCACTTGTGAGCTTAATAGACATATTTGCGAAGTTTCCTCAGGTTTTTTTTTCAACCTGCACTAAAGAAACTAGGAGCTGAAATACTTCCACCCCTACACATGAGCTTCACTTGTGTGTTTCTAACAAGAAGAAAACATTAATAGCAATTAACATGAAATAGCAGATAGCATAGACCAACCCAAGTTATAACTTACTTACTTTATCCCCCTCCAGTTCACTGTTGCATTTATAAGAGCTTCTCTTCTCATAAAGGCTCTTCTGTGCTCCCCACAAAATAAAGTGAAATGAGAGGTGCCTGGTTTCTAAGCCACCTAATACTCATTGTGATGATGGACTCCAAACCCACCTGGGGCTGCTGACAGTTTTATTTAGGGGATCAGTAATACCTTGTTTCTATGCAACGCAGCAGGCTGTGGCTCCTGCCAAAGCTGGAAAGCTTGTGCCTGAGGATGGAGGCAATAGATATAAGGGTCTTGTGGAAGGAGGCTGCTTAAAAGATTATATATTGACTATGTATTGTGCAAGGTAATGACATTTTGTTAGTGCTGTTTTTCCCCAATAAAAGTTGGTTACCCAGAAAGAAGCTAAACAAATGTAGTACTGTACAAAGGAGTTTTAAAATATTTATCAGCATTAAGTTTGTGACAAACTAAGGTCACCAAAGTTTAATGTTATATTGTCTACTTGTAGTGGTAATTCCAATAAAAATATCAGTGAAATACTAATTTAAGTGCTTTTTAAAAGCTTGAAGCATTTTGACAGTGTACATTCTATTTTCTTTGCTCTTGGACTGTGAAAGATTAGGCACACCTGCACTAAACAGATAAAAGTTTGCTTGGAGAGATTTTATTGTGGTTCTTTTTTTTTCTATTTGTTCTTCCTTCCAGAATAAATGCTAGGGACAAGATTCTCAGCTGGCATAAATTGGCAGAGCTCTCTGGTTAGGGAATATTGCTGTGCTATTCTACAGACATCCACGATAAGGCCTAGGAGTCTAATGGGTGCTGAAAACCTGGATCTGTTGGATCTTTCTCAGCAACATATACATGTAGATAAAATATCTTATTTTCCCACACTTTAAGGTTACCATGATGTTTCAACTTGACTATCTTTTCTATCCAGTACACCTAATTAAATAGTTTTTTATAGTATATTTTTAAAGTTTGCCCTCCTTGTCCACAATGCTCTGAAAGGCTTTCCTTTCAGTATGTTTTACTGACTTAAATGTTGTGTCTATCCAAACTGGCCAGGATGAGTTGATTTGAAGAGCAAACATCTGTCATGTTTGATGGCCTACCAAGCTTAGTGGTTGCAAATTACTCAGTCTGTGCAAAATGTGTGGGCAGGTATGCATAGTCGTGTCCTTATGCATGCAAAATCTAGGATCTAATTTACAGCAACAAGTAACCTGGACATACTTGTTGGCTGATCTTGTGACTATGTCAACATTTTTAAAGTTGGGAGAAACCAGTAATTAAAATGGACTTGTTACAGATTGCCCTGAACCAAAGATGGTCAGCTCTCAGCTGATCCCCAGCAGAGACTGCTTTATAGGCATCACAGAGCTGTCTGATCAAGTTTTTAAAATAAAAGGGTATCACATAGATTTGACTTTGTGGAAGACGGTGCCCTGTAATTTTGTGTGGTATCTACTTAACCAGCGGTAAAATGTATCAGCTGCTGACACCTCGACGTAATGTAGCTACTTAGACTTCTTTTATATTCACTGGAGTGATTTTAGGAATGCAAGGATTGGAAATGTCTCAAATAAGTCAGATGAGTTATGAGGTAAATGTCCCTATTTCTCTCTATCGTGTAGAAAGGGCACTGAGGACGGCTGGCTGAGGTGTAAAAATTCATGCTGTGGCCATCCAAGTCTAGGTGAGGTGAATCCCACACTCACTGTCTTAAATAAACTCATCAAAATAACATTGAACAAGTGTCCTTAACACTGAGCATGAGCAAACACACAGCTCTGAATAACATCTGTGTTTGTTCAACTTTTCATTTCAAACTGAGCACTCCAGTACATCATCAGTTGAACAGAATAAAAGATTGGCTATGTTTAGCAGTATATTTTGTAGGAACATGCTACTATACTTGAAAACTAGAAACCTTTACTGCTGAAATGAAAAAAAGAACAACAACCCCTCAGCACATGCAGATAATTATTCTCAAGACATGATATGAAACAGAGGCCTGGTTTTGTAGATACTAGAGGGACTGGAAGAAAACAGATCCACTGTATCCACATGATCTGGCAACAAACTGTAAGGACCTACCCTTTAAATGTCATTCAAACAGACCAGGAAACAGGTCCTGTGGAGCTATGAAGAGACTCACATTGAAGTACCAAATTGTGAGGCAAAAGTATCTCTGAGTAGTATGGACCCCATTCTCTACCCTGGGCATTTCTACATATATGAAGTGGAAAGTGCTACAACATCAAAAGGGCTGCAGTCCCACAAGATGCTGTGGAAGGAATACGAGAAATTCAGATCTTTTGACTGGCAGACAACTCTTCAAGAGTACTATCGGTATGCAATCATCAGCACGTGAAAAGCATGACTCAAATACCTGGCTCACAGAGTGAAAAGGTGTGTTATCTGACTCTGAAGAGAATTCCTAGCTATGGAGATGTGAAGGGAGAGGGGAGGAGAAGGTCACTATGTAGTCAAAGACAAACATATCTGATGCATGCAATCAAGCAGGGTCTGTAAATTAATTTTCAGCTCTAAAAATTGACTATCTCCTGGGGAAATTCTATTATCGAAAAACAAGATATATTCCAATTAGGAGAGAGGTCATATAGAGGGCAGGATAGAAAAGAGAAAAAGAAGACGACAAAAAAAAAACTTTACATATTAGAGCTCTAAAGGTATGAGCGTCACTAAATGGGACAAAGGGGAGGAGGCTTTTAGGAACCTTAATTTGGAATGCCCTTGATTTCTGTCATTTTAAGTTAAAGCCTGCATATTTTTACACAGTGGTGCCTTACAGGATTCCGGCACATTGTGTGTACTGCTACCTGCTGTGGATCTGGACCTTGGATCACTGCTCTGTCTCTCAGCATGACATGAAACACTAAGGGGTACATTTTCAAAGCAATAAGTGGGGATTTCACTGCGTGATTCCCACTGAAGTCAATGTAAGATATGTAGCTGAAGCCCTGTGGAATGATTTGAATATTTCCCATATCAATTCTTAGTATTGCCAAAAACATTTCTAGTATATAACGGGGTACTAGAAGTTGCCAGGGACTGATATTCAACTTCAAAGCTTTTACCTTATAAATCCTGGGCTTTGATAGGTTTTGGAAGTAACCAAATATTGTTACCATCTGTCTTCTGTAGCTGTCGTCAGCTGATCAGCTCGTTATGAAATCCATTAATTGTTAGTGAATAGATATTGATAGACTATTTCCCTATTTTGCTTAACAAACCCTATACAAAAAATTGCACATTTTGTTACCAGCTTGCCTGTTTAATTTGTTTTGTATTTTGGATCACAGAATGGTACTCAAAATTCCATGCTAACCTGAGTTTTGCTAAACTTCTGCAAAAAGGAATGTTTATTTTTCATGAAGCCCCTCAGTCCCCTACAAACACATAGCTTTTAGATTTTTAGAACTAGATATATTTTTTTTTTCACATGGAAAATCAAATATTCTGAAATAGAATAAATGAATTCTACCTTTCAGAGAAAAAAATACAGTCCACCAACTAAGTGAGAAACTGACATAGCTCTCAGTAAAGGTAAAAATATTGAACCTGTAAAGGCAAAGCAGGAGGCTAAGGGTTTGTACAGGCAGCAAAAATAATTTTAATATATCTCACTGATGCAAAGTTAAAGATGTTAATACACTCAGACAAAGAGAACTAGATCACTGTAGGGGACTCTGGAAAGAGCTGGTACATGGAATGAACTTTAATGTAAAGCTTCATTTTTATATAGAAAATAAAAAAAATCCAACCTGTATTCGATACAGGTAATTTGCTGAATGATCTGAGCAATTACTTTCTCATAAAATGGAACACAAGAGCAATGTTGCTTTTAGGCAGAACTGGGAAGCCATTCCTACCAATGCAGTACTGCTGTGGGTTGTTCCGAGAAAGCTGTTTTTGTTTTATGCTTTCACTGGTGAATCCAGCACGAAAAAGAGGAAAACACTAGAGAAGTCTGATGACAAATTTGGGAGATATGGGCAGTATGGAGCAAGACTAGAAACACATCTAGAAAAAACAAACAACAAACAACAAACAACAACAACAACAACAAAAGAAAAAGAAAAAGAAAAAGGAAAAGGAAAAGGAAAAGGAAAAGGAAAAGGAAAAGGAAAAGGAAAAGGAAAAGAAAAAGAAAAAGAAAAAGAAGAAAAAGACAAAGAAAAAAGAAGTACAAGGGTGTTAGAAGCCAAACTAAAAGTTTGCTCTGTGTGAATTCCACTGAACATGACAACGAGAAGGAAGAGTGACTGTGAAGCACTAATGTGATGCAGCAACAAGACAGGGAAATATAGACATAACAAGGATTTAAGCTGGAGAAGTGATTAATGATACCGTACAAGTGTACAACACCTGGTAAGACCTGAAATACTGTATATAATTCAGGTCATTCTTGTACAAGAAATATGAATGCAAATTGGAACTGACATGGCAAAGTACTACTAGGTTGGTCAGGAAAAAGGAAACCCTACTTCATAAAAGAAAATTAAAAATGCTCTAAGAACCTGCATGTCTGTGCACCAAGCTGCTCTGTAGCCCAGCAGCTGCAACTTAATACAGTGCTGGGAGCAAGCTATTGTGTCCTTTCATGGAGGTGGGTATATTAGCCTGCAGTTTGATATTTTTCAATTAGCGTGATTTGTGAAAACACAAGTTCCCCAAGTTCTTGATCTTGATTTTGTTTAACACAATGGTTAAAATATTTGAATAATTTTACAGGTATGGTGAAAGGATGAGTGCCAAAGAGCTAGAAGAGATAAAGTTTTTAAGTTTCAGAGTATTCTGGCAAGAGGAAGAAAAAAGTCACTAACTGCTCTGGAAAAAAACTTTGGCTGAAAAATTACAAGAAACTTTCTAACCACGGGTGGGAGTTGTTGAAACACCTTCCAGTAAAACCAGTGAAGAACAACTAACTAATTGTATGATGAAGCTTGACAAGCTTAATAAATGGAGTATCTAATCCCAAATGATCTTGGGATGCCTCTGAAAAAGGCGCTATAGACATATAGGCATGCTGAATAAGGCAGTCATATGCACTCCTACAAAGCTGTGAGAAAATAAAAATATTTTAATTTCTTTATATATATTATGCCATTGTTAAAAAACAAACAAATAAACAAACAAAGAACCCATGAAAAGTAAAAGCCCTTTTTAATTTTAGTTCTTAGATCAAAGTGACTGGTGGAAAGTTTGTTTTCAGCAAATCAGCATTTGAACAATGGAAGTTATTCCACCAGAGAGTGTTGACAAGCTCTAGTTTCCTGGCTGTAGCTGTAATGCTAATTCTTACAACTATTTTGAAATAAATATGCTGAAGGGAGTAATGGGAAAAAAGCAGCAGTGTGCAGCAGATGCTAAGTCTACCCTGCAGTCTCTGCAGCGAAGAAAAATCTTGTAAGTAGGGTCAATTCTTACACGTTGCAATTGCAAAACAGCCTGTTACTCTTATTCAGTGATCCTTCATTCCTAGGAATGAACCCTGATCAAAGCATGGAATAAGGGTCAGATTCAGCCGCAGCAGAAGGCAGACATTTTGTCACTCTTCTATGTGGCTGGCTGGCAGGACCTATCCCAGTCCTCATTCTCTGAGCACAGCCTGCTAGATTGGCCCCATTCTTCTGTTAAATGGGTTCACTGATTAGAGCATTCATATGGGAAATGTGGGTTCAATTCTTTTCTCTCTCTGAGCATAAACAAACCTACATCTTCCAGGGGAAAACTCCAACCATTATGCTAACAGGTATTCGGGAATGATGATCTTGCTCAGTCCTTCTTGTTGAAGCTTTGTATGGAATAATAAACATACATTAGGCCATAGAGGAAAACGAAATGTGAACAAGACTTTATAGCCAATGGTTAGCGGTCTTGCAAAAGTCTATGTGCTTTTACATGTGTGTGTAGATTTGTAGACATACAAACTGGTAAGTATTTAGAATCGTAGAATCATAGAATGGTTAGAGTTGGAAGGGACCTTGAAGGCCATCAAGTTCCAACCCCCCTGTCATGGCCAGGAACAGTTCCCACTAGACCAGGTTGCTCAAAGCCCCATCCAGCCTGAACTTGAACACTTCCAGGGATGGGGCATCCACAACTTCCCTGGGCAATCTGTTCCAGTGCCTCACCACCCTCACAGAGAAGAATTTCTTTCTGGCATTTAATCTAAATCTCCCCTCTTCCAATTTAAAGCCATTACCCCTTGTCCTGTCACTACACTTTCTGACAAAGAGTCCCTCTCCAGCTCTCCTGTAGGCTCCCTTCAGATACTGGAAGGCTGCTCTTGGTCTTCCTGGAGCCTTCTCTTCTCCAGGCTGAACAAGCCCAGCTTTCTCAGCATGTCTTTATAGGAGAGGTGCTCCATCCCTCTGATGATCTTCATGGCCCTCCGCTGGACCCATTCCAACAGGTCCATGTCCTTTCTATGTTGAAGACTCCAGAGCTGGACACAGTACCCCAGGTGGGGTCTCACGAGAGCGGAGTAGAGGGGTAGAATAACTTGCCACGACCTGCTGGCCATGCTTCTTTTGATGCAGCCCAGGATGCGGTTGGCTTTCTGGGCTGCCAGTGCATACTGCTGTCAACTTACTGGAGAAAAGAGCAGTTCTCATGTTTCTTTACTTCCCAATAGCTCTCATTGCCAAGAGAGAAGAGAGCCATGGCAATCCTGGGTTGTTTTTGTGTTGTTTTTTTTTTTACCTCACTGTTTCTGTTACATTTAGTTCTTACTCACAACATGCATAGTGGGATGGATGGACTAGTGACATATCCACTGAGTAACACACTTTTGTCTGGCAGGTTCACAGAAAGTCACAGGATCAAACCCTTTTATACAAAGCAGGAATACAAATCCAGATCTTCCACTGGGTGGGTTAAGTCCTCTGGGCATTTGGAAATGTGATACAAAGAAAGAGTCGGAAGTAGCCTTTCTTCAACAAGTGTTGTGAGGGGGGGAAGACTCAAGAAGATTCAGCGTTGGTCATGGCATGAAAATAGGAACAGAATTTGACACTTCTGTATCCACTACAGTTTGAAGAAGATAGTTTGGATGACCCAGCCTCCTTTACATTTGTATATACTTTTCTTGACCCAAATAGAGGACCCAATTGTCCTCATCTTAATCCGTTTGCAATCCAATTAGGGTAGTGCATTCTCTTGGTAGCAGACATTAGAGACTGGGGGGGCTGGAAACAACCAGCATTTTGATATGTTGGGAATTTAGCTCTAAATGAGAGCCATAAATCTAGTCCTGGGCGTATACCCACTTTTGAAAATGTTGTTCTAAGAGACTGAATAATAATTCAGTATTTATCAGTTAATTACTGAATTGTGAAAAATGGCAGAATAGATGAAGAAATACTCACACAAAACCAATGAATTCTTCTCAACAGCTACATTTGCCTGATAATGCAGTTCAAAATTATTTATTTACGCTCATATTTGCACTGCAGAGTAATAATACATATTGTGAAGTATTTTTTTTTCAAATAATCAATCTCACTATATTTTGTAAAAGTCAGAAAGTTATAATAATGTGAGACCTTACAAAATATTGTATCTGCTATTAAATGTTCGTTGAGAAATGGTGAAGAAGCCATTGTTTTTTGTGTCAGTTTTATGGGATGTGTGGATAGGTAAAATGCAACTTAGTGAGCTTTTACTGTGTTGCTTACTGATTCCAGGCATATAATTTACAGTATCGGAGGATAGATTTGCATACATTTGTCTTATTACATAAACCAAACAGAGATTTCTTGTAGATATCAAACAAAACCTGTTTGAAATATATTCCTATGGCTGCCAAAAGGGGTTTTGTAATGTGGTGCTAGATTATGCTTGTCAGTAGCAAACAGAAATCAAGAAAACCCTCAAAAATGTGCAGAAAAGAAATTTGAAGGTGCACTTTCTTGGTAACAACTACATTTTTCTGGTTTGTGAACTTGTGGACAGAAATTTTCTAATCAGTCATTTCAAGGAGACCTGTACTGACAATCCTCTCTGACTTGCAGTAGGACCAAACACTTTATCAAATCAGGACAGATGGCCTGAGATGTGAGCCTGTCAATGGCAAGAAAATGCAGGAGGACAGTGTATCTCTGCTGTAGCAATGCTGCAGGAAGAATATTCGACGATGGGCAGAGTATCTTTCTCTCCCTCGACTTTGTAAGGCATAGCTGTGGGCCACCTTCCCATGACTTATTACCTTCTGGCATAGAGACAATAAGAGGTAAGGTTTCAAAGAGACATTGTGATCTCATTTACTAAATTTTAAGAAACAGGGAGAGAAAATCCTTGGGCTGGAATGAGGAAAAATGAACAGGAGTTTTTAACAGTGATGGTGGGAACTTTTTTTATGCAGTGAAGTGAGAAGCTGGAGCTACCTACAAATCATACCACTTCAAGAAACATTGGGTTTGTCACAGGTGATCAGACAACTACTCTAACTTCTGCCTCCAGCTGTGGCCAATACCTGATTTTATCAAGAAGGCTGGGGGGAGGGAAGCCCCATAACACATTTAAGTCAACTGAATGGAGGAATACAATTGAACCTGAGTGTTACAGCCCAGAGCATGAGGCCAGAATTCCCTTATTTATCTTTGCTGCCAGAGTTATATCAGCTGAGTGCAATATGACATTTGTTGAACATTCAACCCTTCCTGTTGAAGTCAGTGGGAATGTTGAGTGCACATGAACTGCAATGATCATAAAATTAGTCAGACTTATTAAAAATCCACTCACAGCGTTTAAAACTCCATGACCATCTGTTGAAATACATTCCACAAGCCAACTAGGGAAAACTGAGTTTAAAAAAAACCCCATACCACTACCAACAAAAATCCAGCCCTTACTGATTCCAGTTGAACATCTGAAGATCTTCAGTTTAGCTACAGCTGCAGGAGGTACAAATGGCAATAGATGAAAGAGTACAGTGCAGAAGACA
>VZTM01024507.1:1278-13849 GCA_013400555.1 Jacana jacana | reverse complement strand
AACATATTCTAGAATAGTCCTCATGATTCACTCCGATGTGTTAACGAGTTCATCACAAGCCACCATTTAAAATGGCATCCCTTTCTCACCAGCACAGAAACACAGCAATTCCCTGGGCATTCAGGTTCTCATTTACCCCTTCTCTCCTTAAATGCGGAGTATACTAATATGAGTCTCATTTGAATCAGTCCTCACAGCCAAGTTGTTTCTTAGCAAAAGGAAAAGTGAATGAGCCTCATGATCCCTGACAAGTAACGCTTTCTCCAGGAGTTGGAGGAAGAGCAATTTCTTTCTGGGTTTTGTCTATATGTAGTTTCCCTGCCTTTTCTGCAAGTACCCTGTCTTTTTAATCCCCTCTTGTCTGACAGTAGTGGGATATTTATCCTACTTCATGCTTGGAGGGCTAAGGATGTTGTGTATAGTTCTTCCAAATGAATTACTTGCATCTCTAAACTTTCCTAACAAGAATGGAGTTGCTTATCCCAGCTTCCATGGTATATCAAGAAGGTACTAATAAGGTGGTTTTTTTCTTCCCACTGAAGTACAGAGAACAAAATATATACAAGTTAAAAGTCATCTCCTGTTAATGGGATAAGCATCTGGGGCATGAGGAGAGGACACGCCTGGTCTTTTTATGTCTAGGGAAAGAGCGATATTATGAATGAACGCAACAATTGGTAGTGATCAAGCATTAACAAAAAGCTATCATTGTTAGGAAACTAATGTGCCTGTATAAATTTTATAAAAATTTCTAAAATAACAGCCAGTCTGAAGCAGATAGTTTGAAGTAGGAGTGTGTCCAGAAATCAAACTAAACCAGTGATACCACTGTTCGTTTAACCATACTTAAGAAGTACTTCAAAAATCCCAGAAAACCCCAGGCTACTGATAATGTCTGTCTTTGAAGTTAACTGTATGTAGTATTCTGTCTTGATACTTATGCACTTACTATGAAAACAATTTCTTGTTTGTAAAACGTCTTTACAAAACCTATGTTTGCAAGTAGAAACAGTTTAGCAAAATATGCTGTAGAGAGGTATCTACAGGGTATTTACAGGCATTTACATTCTCCTTTCTGGGTAGAATTTTGCTTTTTTGCATATTTACTACTGGACTTTTTTTTCTTCCTTTTTTTCCTTTTTTTTTTTTTTTTCTGCAGCATTACAGCCAAGGTGTCCTTGTTAGTGAGCAGCAAGGGCATAGTGCTCCACAAGGGAGGGAGTTCCAGGAGCCAAGGATGACAGCAGAATAGTGTCACTCCAAACAGGGACCAGGACTACAGTGCCTGAAGATGGCAAGCATGGCAGGTCTGGAGACAGTAAGCAGGATCAGCCAAATGTGGAGGTTGACAGATGGGTCCATGAGACAAACCTAAAGGTCAAGCCAGGAAGTCAAATCCATGTTTTAGGCTCAGGATTCAGACCAACAGGATGCCTGACCAGGTATGGGCATGAGTGGTCTGGCAGAAAACAAGTGTGAGGCCAGCCTAAGAGCAGCTCATAGAGAAAGGTGGAGAGCCACAGCAAGGACTTGGCAGGCAGCTCTCACTCGCATAGCTTCAGGGCAGGAGGGGTGCACTATCAGTGTTGCCCCTGAGACCAGACAGCATACCTTCCAGGAGAGACGGGCATGCTCAGGGCCCTGATAGCCTGTGTCAGAATTGTTTTCCTTTTATTACTTACTGTCCACACAAAAAATGATGGAGATTTTCCAAGAAGTAAGTGGCAGTAAAACATGGGGTGGCCATCAGGCCTCTGGCTGCTATTGATGCTTTAGAAGTTTAAGATCCAAGGAATTACTACATAGGAGTTAAATTATAAAGGAAGTGAAGGGTCTGGAGGGAAGTGTAAGATGAGAAGACACAGCTCAACTCCTAATTAATATTTGTCAAAGAAAAGCAATAAAATACTTCATGGTGGAATCATACTGACTCCCCATGCTTCTTGTTAACTAGACTGCACTAGAAACCATTAAGGATAGTACTCTGGAGTGCACTCTCTGAAGGGAGAGGGAAACAGAAGAAAAAAGATGATTAGGTATCAGTCCTAGGCAATATAAAAGTGAAATAATAGAAAATAAAAATGTTCTGTATAAGTGCTGACTTACTGTGCCTACGTTTCTCCTTGCATGATGTTCTGGGACTAGAATATCATTGGAAAAAAGCAAAGACTTGTGCAGAGATTTCGGTAAAAGTGAGGCTGAGGCTTGCGTCAGATGAGGTGGCTCATGTATGTGGGTATACAAAAAGATACCTTATTTAACCCCAGCAGGGAAATCACATCAGATATTTGGGTTTAAATTCAAAACATTTTTCTGTTCAGTCTGTTCTTCTCTGACAGCATTTGAGCCACTGTTCCTTGTGTCAAAGCTTCAGTGCAAATGCTACATTGATCTCTGTTTGAGTGCTAAACATGACAGAAAAAAGAAGTAGCTGGCTCCTCAGTGTTTTCTGACAGAGGGAAGGCATGTTTGACTTCAGCAGAGAAAGTAATGTATCCAAAGAACCAGCGAATCCCAAATGGCAAAAAAATATTTTCAGGTTCAGTAGCATCAGAAAATCTTCAGCTTCTCCCACTAGACTAGTTCTGACAACTAGTCAGTCACAAAATAGTCTATGAAATGGCAGAATGCCAAACTGGACATTTACCAAGTTGGCTTCACTTGCGGCACAAATTTAAAAAGCTCACTGAGACGAAGCCTCCATCAGCTCAAAGACTTGGATCTTAAACAGGGAGTGGTTTTTGCTTCTTTCTAGAATTGCAATTTTTATTTCAAATACAGTATAAGTGTGGTCTGGTCAATTTGACCTTAGGCTGCATTTGGGATCACTTGTTTGCATTCAAAGATTAAAGGGAGAAAGTGTTTATTCCTAACATTGAAATATCTGTTCTGTTTAGATTTATGCATTTTCTTTTATCACTCTTTATTCCTGTATTATGTTGCTGAAACTAGGATAATCCTTTTTCCCTGTGAAGAAATCTGAGGATACATCTCCATGAGGCATCTTGATAGATAGAAACTGGCAGAAGCCAGAATGGTAAAGAATTCAAGCATCTAAAAAGTATACAGCACATGTGAACTGTTACCTGTGAGCTGAGGTAGGTACTGGCCTGAAATTATAGCAAGACATCAGCAGGTGGGATCACAGAGCAAACTTCATGATGAGGAAAGGTAGTGAAGCATTAGACTACGCCACAAAGGAAGGAGTAGAGGCTCCACTATGGAAGGTCATGAAAANTTGGGGCTGGCCCAAAGAGATGATCCAAAAGGCTAAATGATCCTTCAGTTACAAAATACCAAGAGACTCTCGGTGACCCCTACTCACGTGAGACTCTGGGAATGTGGAAGCCAGTGTGGCTTGTGAGAGAGTGTCTTTTTGTGGGGGAGAAAGGGTGTGTACAACGCCAATAATGTGCAGTATTAATGTGGATAAAAATATGGGCAGAAAATCATTCAAGATTTCTGAAAAAAGAAGTGAGTCACACAATAAGAAGTGAGAAGCAGGAGCAAAAAACATTAAGGCAAAACACAGATATCAGTTGAATGCAGCTACAACCCATGGATGGATCTTAGGAGCATGATGCAGGTAAGAACAGAAATGTCCCTCATCTGTGACAACACCCAGATTGTCCACAGCAGAGCAGCTGCATTTGCTCTTCTTAAGCACTGCAGACATCTGTAACATTTTCACCTGTGTGGGAGGGCTGAAAGATGGGAACATTTGAGAACAGCAGTGATATTCTGCTCGGTTGCTTCCGAAACAGAAAACTCAAATTATTCTGTGCTGAATTGGGACCAACTTTTCTTAAGCCTCTCAGGCAGCATCCTATCATATTGAAATTCATTCTCACATTCTCACACTTGCTGAATGCCCTTTGAACAACTACAGCATTGACATGCTGCATTATAGTAACAGAAACCCAATGATTTATTCAAGCAAATCCCTTGATACAGAAATCTCTTTTAAGTTACGTACGTCGGGTAGGATTTTCTGAAGGTTAACCTGGATCACTTTGAAAGTGAAGTTCATGTTGGCTTCCCTCCCTGAGAACTGTGAGTTCAGTTTTTTCTTATCCAGTTTCTTTAGAGATTTTCAGTCATACATTATATCAAATTACCAAGACCAACAGCATTTTCAGCTAGAGAGAGAATCACTGATACCTGTTAGTTTTCTACCTGTGAGTATTCTCCTTGCAGAATTCCATGTCTTTAGAAGAAAAAAAAAATTAAAAAATTACAGGCTTCTGTACATGATGAAACCCCTGGAATTTTGCTTTCTGTCCACAACAGCTCATTTACTGATCAGTCCTCTAAACAGAGAATAGAGCATATTTAGCTTTAAAAGAGAAATATTTCTTCTTCACGTCTGGGATGTCCCAGATGACAGTCATGCAACCTGCAGAAAGTTTACGTGATACTTTTTGTTTCAAGTTTTGATATATTTTTTAACATTTTTTAAATTAATTAAATACTTAATCTTGTTTGGTGCTGCAGAACAAGCCTTCCTGTGATGCCCCATGAACCAGAGTGGACCTGAGGACTGCATTTATAGAAGTATAAATTTGCTCAACATTCCCAACGTCTTGAGAGTCCAGTGAAGACTACCTGCCACCTTGCCAATGAATGGATGCCATTTGCATTTTAGATGTTTTGGTGAGTTTGTGAGGTATGTATAATATTGTAGGTGGTGGTCAGAAGAAGCAGTTTCTTCGCTGTTTTTTTCAATGTCCCTAATTGCCTTATTGCAAAACTCTCTGATCCGTCATGCGTTCATCCTGCCTCCCAGCTCTATTCCTTTGTGTAAACTACGTAACTGTTTGCTGCTTCTACTGCAATTGAGTTAAACTGTTATCAAAAATTAATCATCCTACATTAACCTTTGAGATCTTTAGTAACAAATAGGCCACTACTTCATTTTTATTTTATGGTTACCATTCTTTTAGTCCAAGGCCTCTTTCTTTGCAGTTCTCTCAAAGTTCCAGTATTTGGGAGAGTGTGCAAGAGAAATGGAGAGATACCACAAAGTTAAGGGATGGGGGTGATGTGTGTGCCTTCTGCAAGGTGAAGGAGCTTGCCTTCTGCTCTCTAGCATTTCAGCAGACCCAGACCTGTTGCCTGTCCAGCACTCCCAGAAAATGGAAGGCACTCAGTACTTCTGAAGCTACTCATCTACTGCGACACTTTAACGACAATGTTTAGTCTTTTAAATTACTAAGAATCCTGAAGAAAAACAGATCTTGTATTTATAATCTTGCTATTCCAGGCTCAACCAAAGTCTGAGTCTCACTGAAACACCCGAACGCACACGTATCACTTCAATAAGAGTAAGTTTGCATCCAGAACAGATAAGAAAAGAAAAGAACAAGAGGGAAAAAAATATGGACTCAATTAAAACTAATGCAGCATAAAAATGATTAAAAAAAGAAAAAAAAAAGTTTGTTTTTAAGCAGATCAGACTTTTGATCCACCTGTCCACTTCATCTCACAAGCAGCACAAAGCTCAAAGGACCAGAACCACAGGGAAAGCACACAAGAAGCCCATGATGAAAGGCCTCTTTTGACACACTTACCAGTTTGTGCAATTACAAGACAAGATCAACACTCTTGGTCTGTGGGGCTGCATTAGGTAGGTCAGTGAAGCCCTTTCTTCCAGCTAAAAATGTGTGAAGAAATGGTTGTGGTGGCTGTATGCCAGAGGCCTGGGAATTTCTTGCTTTTCTCCCATGCCTCACTCTGCTGTTGGGAATGGGAGCGGTAGAAGGCCACCAGCTGCTGCCAGCAAACTCCCGTGTGAGAACCTGAGATCAGGCAGGTTCTCTGCTGCACCTCTCCAAAGTACTTCATTTGTGGCATTTGTGCATCAAGAGGAGTCAATCCTTAAACCACACCGCGCCCAGGAGCCTGTCTGCCGTTGTTCTGCGATGGAACCACTAGAGGGAACTGTCAGAGAGCTCTGGCTATGCCTGCTCACCAACCGGACAAACAGTATAGAAGCTTTCCTGGTCTCTTATAGAAACATAGAATCCGTTAGGTTGGAAAAGACCTTTAAGATCATCGTTATGATCCCAGTAAGAAAAAGACTCGGACTCTGTGGCATTTTAAATGCCTTTTTTTTTTTTTTTTAAAGCTAACGTTATAAAATGAGAATAGGATAGATAATCTTACATTCTAATCTTACATTCCTGTAGATGCTAGGAGCCCAGAGAGGTGTAAGCACTGACAGGATGCCAACTCACATGCAGGATGAACATATCCCACATAGTGGAGTTTTATATTTCACGAACTTAAGTTGTAACTACTGACTGCACAAGTGACAACAGAGTTCTGATAAATGGCATCTTTGCCTTGCCATTATTTTGAAATTTCAAATGAGCCCTGATAGGGATTTTTTGAGATTGCTTTTTGTTGAAAATAAGTGTCTTGCTAGAAAAGTTAATCTAATTAAAAATAAAATCATTTAAACATCTCTATTTGAACTTCAGCTTGTTACAATAATCTGGAAAGTTTGAATGCCAGAATAAATAAATATTTTCAAGGATATTTGAAGCCTTTATCACAGTAGTTTTTGCTCAGTATATTATGGTGAATTGCTTTCCTAAAATACTTAAAAGCACATAATTTTCAAGCAATAATCATTCAGCAATATTTTAACCATTGCTATTATTTATATATATTATTTTAGTTATAAGATTATTGTCAAAGCATTAATAAAAATGCAGTTTTACCAAATTGGGTTTACCAAAAATGCAGTTAAAAATTGGGTTTACCAATATCTACAATGATACCTACTACCAATATCTACTATGAAATACCTTTATTTTCTCTCTCTTTGGTAGTAGAAGTTACCGAGTTAATGAATGACATGGAAACCATGCAGCTTAAGGGGTCACCTGAGCACAGCCAACACAACAGAAANCTTGTAAAAGAAGAAGTGAAAGAACTGTGTTATTGCACTAAACCAGTCAAGTGGAAGTAGGCAGAATCGAGTTAATCTACGCTGGACTGAGTCTGACTGTGTTAATAAACTCAATCATAGTATGATGCAATGCTAAGATGTTAATGCAAGTTATGTGACTGCATATAACTTTCAAACAGAAAAAGGAACCAGTTTAAAGCAAAGATTTGTAGGTTGGAGATGATCATCTCACATTCAGATCTGTGTCTGATTTCCTTTATATACAAAGAATTGTAGATAAACCTGAAAAATGTACTACTGACTAACCTGTCAAACCTTTCTTTTTGCCAAGGCTCATAAATTTATATTGCTAAATACTCCTCACTGGTTTTCTTCTTAAAATTTCCAGTGCTTGAATGCAGAGGTGGTAATGTGGTTTTCAAATAGCTGGGGTCGGTTGTTAAATCAGATAATCACCAGCCATTCCGGCTCACACATCTTGAATTCAGGATTCCCAGACCAGCTTCTTGCACATGAGCACTCTCCAGGAATTCTGAACTTGGTGATAGACAAGTAGCTATAAAGGTAATATATGATCTTTGCAGTCCTTGAATCCTGATATTAATATCATGTGAGTATTTGACAGTCCTATTAAAGAAAATAGGATCAGTCTGATAATCTTTTGGCTGCTGTAGGGTCTAACAAATTCTAATCCTTAGCTTCCCTGCCAGCAAATTCCTCATTAAGCACAAGACATCCTAAAACAAATCATCAGTAAAACCTCTCCAAGATGTTAATATATGTAGAGTTCTTTTAAGCAGATAATTCTAGCCAAAATGGGGCATTTTTTTTTTTCCTCTTTCTACCATGCAGACAGGCTGAAATACTCTAAAGGCTTTCCGTATGTTGAAGGCTGTGATTTTGGTGAAGCGGTCTTAGTGAAGCACAGGAAGACATGACACAAATGAGGTTTAGTATTTCACTAAACAAAATTCCAAAACAAAATGTTTATATTAGTTTATACCATTTTCTCTTTTCTGAATTAATCCAAAGAGATTTTTAAATTGATCTACAACCCCTCTCAAGATGAACTGGGCACACATTGTGGGTTTTTTGGTGCAATTTTGATGCAACAAATAATGAAGTCCAAGCATTTTTGACTGAGATTGGTAATGTCACTTTGGGCTGAAAGCCAGAATTGCAGAGAGAACGCAGGGAAATACTCGTGAGAGCTGAATCACAACTGAAGTTCTGTGTTGGCAGTGATTTCAGAGAACAGAAATAGTTGTGGACACATCTATGTCTTTATCATACCAGTATGGCTAGGTGGAGGTCTCTTTCACCCGTGTGTGTAGCAGGACATTTCTCGGGTACAAGTTATCCTGTGCCTCCAGGGACTGAGAAATTGAAGTCACAGGGTCTGATACAATTCAGGTTGGAAGGAACATCAAGAGATCACAGAGTCCAGCCTCTAGTCTTAGAGCTTCTAGGCGACTTTTTCTTGCCTTAGAGTTTTACACCTCTCCTCCTCCTGGCCCAGCTGTGTCTCCATGTTTATTTCCACAGTATTTATTCGTCTGTCTGCTGCAATTCAGGTAGAGAAATAAAATCCTCCCATTGCTTTTCCAGCTTTGGGCTGACAGGAGCGCACATTTCAAAGGTCTGAGTGTGGGACTGCCCCTAACAAAAGCGGTGGTCTTTCAGAGGGGTTCAGCAGAAGTGCAGAGGGGTGTTTCCACCCTGCACCGAGAAGAAGCGAGGTAGGGCAGATGAGGGATGGAAGAGGGAGAACAGCTGCAGCAGCCAGAGTTGCCAGGATCAGCTTGCCTAGCAACTCCCCTTCTCAAGCAAGGGCATCCAATTCAGTAGCAGCAGCAGCATCAGAAGCAGCCCTGACACTTGGTGAGCTGGGTGCATGGTAAGGAGCATGAGAGCTGACAAAACATCAGCCTTAGGGCTCCGAAGCCTCCTCAGTTTATTGGTAGGTAAATTACATAGATCTGCTTACCAGAACTTAGTCCCTGTGCATTCAGAAAGAACTGTATATGGGTTATTGCAGTGAGGCAGCTGTTTATACCGGGCAGATGATGAATGTTATTTTAGTAATGTAGAAAGCAAGAGCAATACAAGACTGTATTGGAAAAACCTTATTCCATGAATACTTTGATAAGTAATTCTATAATCCAGCAGATAATTATCCTCCAATGATATATAGAAAAATAATAGCAATTAATTTTCTATGAAATGAAACTATTATCTTTTACCGGAAATGGAATAAGACCAGGGTGCATTATCATAACCTAGAGCGGTTATTTTATTACATGATTAATATATCTATTATAATGTATAATACATATACAGGTATAATGTATATCCTGCCACTGTTGCAATTCAATCTGTATGCCATTAAGACTCTGTATTATACCTGTAATAGGCTTATGCATTCTTATTATTATCTATAATTATATATTTTAAGATTTATATAATGAACAGTTGTATTGAGTTATTAAAGGTATAACAAAAAATGACTCATTCAAAGAGCTTGGGTGTAAAAGATTTTAACAGAATCTGAGCAGTTTGGAGCAGGAGAGTGCCGTTTTAAATGCAAAAACGTCCCTTTGTATGTGATTTAGAACACCCACTCTTTGTCAAGAAAACCCTTTTCAAGAGAAGGTTTACTTAAGTTCCCTTGTTGTTTAACACCTAATTTCTGGATAGATCAAAACAAGATAGTGATTGAGTCTGTATACCCCTAGGAAGCTGTCTGTTTTTTTTCTCTTCAGAAGGTGAAGAGAGCAAAATGTGCCACGCTATGTTTCTGCATTTGGGTTGATTTCCTAAGAAGAAATATGAACTTTGGAAATGGAACTCATCCTTCCCCTGTTCCCTCTCTTTTTTGCAGTCTATTCATGTGCTCTTTGTCCTGGCAGGTGATGTTAGTGGAGGGGTGGCACGATTTAGATAACAAAGACTATGACTGTTGGCCCCTGGAAAAACCAGATGAGTATAACATGCTGGACTGTGGAGGTGAGTGAGCCTTAAAGTTGCTAGATAAAGATCAGCTCTTGCTTGGGGAATGGCTGAAAACCTAAAATTGAAGTACTCAGAATAATACTTAACTCGTGATGAATCTTATACATGATGGAAAGCATCTGAATCAGTGACAACCTCTCTTTCTAGAGAAGTGAAAGAAAACAACCAAAAGATACTTCAAAGTAATTATTTGTCCAATATTCATTGGTTCCAAAAGAAAAAGTAATAGCAACAGCTGAATTCCTTCCCCCAGAAAGGAGCTGAAAACATTTTATTTCTCATTAGAGAACCACATGCAACTTAATCCAAACAAAGCAGGCAGAGAGCTCTGCATTACAGCAAATTCTATTGAGTCATTACTGAAATATTGTAGTGTTAATTCAAAACTTGGCTGTGTTTAAACCCTCCAATTGGTAACCAAAATCACTAATTCTACACATCATGCCTTTCTACCTTGCTCAAAGCTGTATTCTGTGAGTATTTACAAAAAATCTGAGGTCTTTAACCACTTACTCCACTCAGTTTCAAAAATGAGTTTACATAATAAGACAATAAAAAATAGAATATTTTTTAATGTTGGAAATTGATTTTTTTAAGATTGAAAAATAATTAAAGAGTAAGTGAAATATGGGAAATTTAATTTAAATTAAACAAAAAATGTTTTATACTGTAAGGATGATCAAACAGTAGAACAGATTGCCCATAAAGGTTGTGGCTTCTCCATCCATGGAGATTTTCAAAACCCAAATAGACAAAATCTAGAGCAACCTGCTTTTGGTGACTCCGCTTGGAGTAACACGGGGTTGGACCAAATAATTTCCAGAGGTGCCTTCCACTTTCAAATATTCCATGACTCTCTATCTGATAAGTAACTGATGTAAAGGAATTCTTTTCTTTAGGTTGTAAAAGATAAGACCAGACAATGTGTTTTAATAAATTTAAGAAAAAAACAAGAACAGCTGGGAAACCAATACTGGTAAAACACTCCAGAAAGTATATAGCTGGGTCACACAGAGCTCAGAATTACAGATAAACATTTTCCAGAGAGTTTGTTGGAACAGTGAAATTCAAAGACTATCTGGATGATTGTCAACTAAGATTTTTATCCTGGCATGAATTTCCTATTGCTTTAACACTGATACAACTATTTATCAGAACAGATGACTTGTTTAAAACTCTTCTTACTAATATCAAAGTATGAACTGAGTACAAGGGGAACTAGGATGTGTAGGTTGCTTAATTAACATATACCCTTTACAACTAGTTTTAGAATTAACTCCAAGCTCTATCCTGCCTTTCTCTGTGGTTTTTCCTTATCATCTTTTGGGCATCGCTAAGAGCAAAACAAGAGGCATGTACTGCAGCCTTATTGCTGTGGATTTAACAGAAGATCTTCAAAGCATTTAGATGTGGGAGTATCTAACTTTGAAATACGGGGTTTGTTTATCTTCCTGAGACCTTTAAAGGCAAGTAGAAAGTAATTTAACTGAAATTCATTCTGACCTTTTGCCTTCATTCTCTCACATTCTCTGAAGCTCAGATCTTTTTTACCTCCTAGTGCAAATGACACTGGATTTCTTTGTAAATCTTTGTGTTGCAGTTTCTCTCATGGTGTTAGCATTTATAATAAGTGTTTACTTTTCAAGGGAGATGAGAAAGCAAGAGGTTATTTTACAATTTGCTTCTTTATATTTGAAAGGGAATTATGTTTAGGGGGAAAAAATAGCAGCTTCCCTAAAGTTTTACTGTTTTTACATCTGTAAAAAGAAAACAAAAACTCCAGAGCAATAAAAGAGATTTTAGTTGAACAACAAAAAAAAAAAATGAGAACCTCTTAGAAGGCAGGTTTACCTGCAGAAAGGATTTAATATTTCCTGACAAACTGAGAGCTACACACTTTGATGCTGTAAATAATTTGATGTGACATGAGTTAAAACCTTCATCCAACAATATGGGAAAATGTAGGTGAATGAAGTGGGAAGATTTTGATAGTGTTGTTTGAGAATATGGATTAAAAACTTCTCCTACCTCGTATTGCCTTTCATTCCCAGGCTCAGAGCAGGTAATAAAGTGTCCTAAGGACAAAATAAAGACATGACTGGGATAAATTATATTTCCCAGTGAGAGTGTGGACGTCTGAGTAGCTCTCCTTCAACTGTCCTCTGTTCTAGATGTGATATGGTTTTATAAAATGACAAAGCTTTCTTAAAGATATAATTATTTATATATATAATTTGTGTATCACAAGGATAAGGATTTTGACTGAATTTCATGTGTGCTAGAGTTGTCTGTTCTTCCATAATCAGGGGCACCTCAATGAAAGCCAAGAGTGAAGAGCAATGTTTATTGTCTGATCAAAGAGGAAAGAGGATGTATAAGGACAGACAGAGCTGTATTGCACTAGCAATTTAGTTTAGATTAAAATAGCCAGATTTTTTTTGTCGTATTTCTCCAACTGCTCGATCATTTCTAAGTGTGTCAGAATTGCTGAATTAGTGTGCATTTGTGTTAACCTATACAGCCACTAAAATGGTTGACTGGTTTGGGCTCATAAAAAACAATAGGAACAACAGATGAAAATGACTACAGAGAAAGTTTTACATTTTTATGCATCTATAAAGTAGAAAAGTATAGCATATATGT
>VZTM01024496.1:28887-46944 GCA_013400555.1 Jacana jacana | reverse complement strand
AATACCACAGAAACACCCCCCAATAACCTTCTGAACAGTGATGCCAACATATCATACGTTGATATCACACAGGACAGCAAAATTATAAACTTGATGCCTCTCCCAGAGATGATAAGCAACATTGCGGGGAGTACATAAAGCATGTAGGAATTTACATAGCAGAGCCACAAGAGTGGAGCAAGCAACATTTTGACCGGCAATAATTTCACTCATACAATGAAAGCACACAGCACATTAGTCTAACTCGCTCTGGTCGAATTTGTCGTTATCTCAACCCTCTGAGTTGCCCCACGTTTGGGGCCAAAAAGGACTGTCGTGGTTTGGCCTCAGATGGCAACAAAGAATCACATGGCAGCTGCTCGCTCTTGAGCCATCCACAGCCAGGATGGCAAAATCAAAAGAAAAAGGCAAAACTTGTGGGTTGGGACAAAGGCAATTTAACAGAACAACAAAACAGTAACAGTAACACGGATAAAGAAATATAACAAGACAATTACAATGCCGACCAGTCACCGACTGCACCCGGGACCAACCCTGACCGCGCACAGCTCACCCCTAACTTCCTTTCCCCCTCCCCTTACTGGCCAGCTCCCCACTACCCCCTGGGCATGGCTCACATGGGATGGAATACCTGTGCCCTGCTAGAAAAATTAACCCTGTCCCTCCTGGAACCAGGAGAGACATGGGATTATCTTTAGCACAGTGATAGTATTAATTCACATGCTAATTCTTCATTTTTGCTCTTTACTTGGCAGCTTGCAGCTTTTGAAAGAGACTATTATGTGCTCTGTCCTTCTTTTTCAGAATAAATGGGAGTTTTGCTGTTTGTTCTGTTTTATGCCAAAAGTCTGCGATAGAGATAAAAGTTATTTCTCCATAGTAACACACTCCATGGTGAACGAACTGAACTGATCTCCTGGAGATCTTGGTTAAATTCCTGACTCTTCCACAAACTCATTTATGTTCCTATACAGGTTACTTAACAAGTTTCTGCTATGGTTCTTTATCTACAGAGAGATGGAGTTTAATTGCGCTTCCTTGTCACCCTTTATATCACTAATTAAAGCTGCAAAATATTTAATCTGAGGATAGCACCCACTGTATGCTGGTGTAGTGTGTAGCACGTGAAGCTTGTGACTTGTTTGGGGTCACGTTCTTGATGTTCCTTGGAAGTAGACAGAATTATTCCCTTTTTTCTGGTGGGGAGTTTGAGGAAAACGGAAGGTAAGAGAATATTAGGAAAAAGAAGGTAGAAGGTGGTCTGGGTATATCTTGTTCCACTTCTTTGCTTTATGTGCAGCTAAGGCCATCCTTAGTTAGAAGCAAAAAGCAGACACTCATCTTGGAGGTCTGACTATAGGCAAATAGTCCTATGAGCCTTCCTTCCTCTATTAAGAATGGCTGGTTCCTTATTGTGGGGACAGCAGAAGTAAATTTTACCTATTCCTTCATCCAGTTCTGCTCACCTTGTTTGCTTAAGAACAAAGTTACTCTTCTCAGAAAAAAACATATTTCCTATGAGCACATATTTCCTGTGAAACTAAATTTAGGTGTTATACCTTTTCATATTCACTTCCAGAATAGAATTGCATATGCCAGTGCTTGGAAATATTGGAAGTATTTTGTGGATCCTTTTTGTTGTAATATTTCATATCTAAATCTTGGTGACACAGCAGGAAATACTTCTGCCCTATCCAGTTCTTAGCAATTTAGTGGAAGAAAGCTGAGAGAAGTGATTGGTGTTGGAGAAACTGCTCACACGTTCTGTGCTGTGCTGGGAGACTAGACTAAAATTTCTGGCTGTTTGGAGTCAATGAGAGGTTTGTCATTCAGTTCCATGGGCCCAAGTTTTGATCCTCTGTTTATTCAGTTTTAGTCTCCTTGTGTAAGACTACCTGGAGTCAACTGTGGAAACAAATCTCTCAGCTGCTGGAGCTATCAAATAATCAAGATATTACTCAATAGGCTAAAGCTCCTTTAACTTTCAACCTGGGGACTGGTGTGAAAGGATACTTGCCCAACCTGTGGATAATTAACAAAGCCAAAGAGAAATAGAACCCAAGACCTGTACTAATTTATTTCCAGTGCAAAAGGATGCCCCTCCCTAAAAAATAAAAAGGAGTAAAAAAGAGAGAAATCCACCAGGCAATAGCTTAGTTGGGGAGCTGGGGAGCACAGTCACATTGTGGGATACAGTACAAATTCCCCACAAACTGCTGGAGGCTCAGGTCAGAAGTGCAAGCATATGTGAAGAATGGTGGGAGGAGAGGTCTGGAATGAAAACACGTATGCATCCTGCCTTATTTTAAGATCTGTGTGTTTCTGTTATTCCCTCAAAGGCTATTCCTTGGTGGTTCCTGGAGCAACTGTGTGCCCCAGGCCCCTAATGGGATTCTTTTTGAGATCTAGAAGTGATTTAGATATGCCCTACAGGCAGAAAAATATGTATCACATAACTAACATACTACAAGAGTAATGCAACTGGGAAAATATTTTTAACTACCTCCATAATTCCTGTTAGCTTGTTTTATACAAGTGAGTACTTCTTCAATGTTTACAAACAAAAATTAAGATACTGTGAAATATTTGAGAACACAATTCAAGTTTAATGCACTACATGTATATACACAAGGTATACGATAATCTAAATTATAGAGCTGCATGTGGCTTTACTTTGTGTGCACGCACATACACATACAGGTATATGTGAAAACAAGTCAAAGAGCTTTGCTAAGGATGATTCTGGTGTATGGACCTAGTAAAGATCTAACAAAATTGTAAATAGTAACTTAGAAGACACAGATTTCATTGTCTCTTGGTATCATAGAGAAGCAATGATGTGAAACTATACCAAGAATGCTGAACTATGAACTAAACATATAGTAGGTATGTAGGAGAATTTCCCAAGTGAATCTAATCTCTTTCTCACAGCTATGCTGTTTACCGTCTGTTTGTCTGAATTATTTGTCTTTTAAAATTATTTTCATTGAGGCTCAGCTAGTCTGTTTCCCTTCTGGTCCTTTCACCTAATGCTTATACAACCCAGTAGGGGCTGTTTTGTGGAATCTTTCCAATTGAGCTCATGGGATATGACCTTGAGAAATGTGACTTCTATTTTATTTCCGGTACTGGTATGTCTTAGAATCTTGCCCTTCCTATTTTAATGTAGTGCACTGTGTCTGGGTTTTGGTTCTCTTTGTGCATCATGGGCCTCTTTGTGCATCATGGGCACCTGTGGCTGATGCAAATTACATGTGTGTTTACATATCATGAATGAAGCATGACTTTCAATGTACACTGGTTAATAAAAAAGAATGCTTATGAACATGTACTGTAGTGGGACAAGTAGCACAAATCAAACCATCAATTCTTTTTCCTTTTGAGAATAGCTTCTGTTAAACAGAGAAAAGAGTCATCTATCTATGGCTTCACAGTCTCTACAACACTTAGCTTGGCCACGATAACAGAGCAATAAACTCTTAGCCAAACCATTTTCTAGGATGAGCAAGTAAAGCTCATGTTCAAGACAGCTGAGCTTTGTGCAATGTATAGTAAGAACATGGCACTTCCATTTGGCTTTGGTTTCACATTTGCCAAACTGAGAAAAATAGTTTATTTTCTTACAGCAGGCACATTTGGCATGCCTTTGTAAAACTGTACAGAGAGAAACAATATCTCTGTATTGGTGGCACTTAAGGGATCATGAAAATTTATGCCTATACACCTTGACTCACCAAGGAACTGAATATATATGCCATTATGCTCTTTAATGAATAGCAGAGGGTCTATGTAACAATTGGGAACTACTTTTTCATTTAAAAACATCCTTTTGCACAACAACTGGTTTCTTCTGATCAGTGCAGAAGTCTTTTTACCCCACAGATACATACTAATAAAAAAGCTAGTAAAATTTAACAGTGACTGGTATAAGCAAATAGTTATGTCCTATAAATCCTAATGCAGTCATGGTAAATATATGATTTGCCATCTGCTTTTGTTTATATCAGGTAAGCAGAGCTGAAATTTTGAATCTGTGGTTTGTGGCCGAAGCAGAAATATTTAGTCACATCATGCTGTTCTTTTTCTCACTGAGAGAACTTATATGGAAGGGGTAGATGAAACGTAGGCTAAAATTAGGCCACCTCAATCCTTTGGAATAAAAACAAAAGAAAAAATATTTGACTTAAAAATAAAAACCTTCAAAACATAAAAAACCCACATACATGCATTCCAACCAACACTACTCTGTGAAAACAGTTGCTGTGAACTGCAAGTGTATTGCTGTTTTATGTGGTATTATAAAAGAGAGACGTGTTTGTTACAAGAGTTTGTCAGAGTGATAGTGAATGGTGTTTGCAAACAGTTTTTCCAGAAGAATCAAGTTGTGAAAGGTCCAGAGCTGATTGATTTGAGCAACATGGAGTCTATGTTAGAGTGTTTTTTTTTTTTCTGAAATTTAATTTTGACCACAAGGCTTTGGGAACTGATGGTAGGTACATCACTGCAAGTTACTGAGGCTTAACCAGTCACCACTGGAGTTGCCAGGAGTGTACTGTTTGCTGCTGAATCAGCCGTGGCTGGACTGAACAGGGACTTGGTGTTTTCTATAAGCCATGGTATGGCAACAGAACATAAGTTTTCGTTGCACAACAGCAGCAACAGTAAACTTTATGGGGTGGAGATGATGCACTCTGTCAGGAAATTATGACTGCTTCCTATTCCAGTCAAAGAATCCAGGGTCTGAGATTGCCTTTGCACGAACAAGCAAGGAGTATTTCCTCTCTGAGGTGATGTAATCTAAGATACAAACCATCAAGTCCCTTTCTCTGTTTCAGTGTAGCAACTAAATTTTGTGATTTCACCAGTGGAATGACTGTATTTTAGGATGATACAAATCTTTCCTAGTTCCCGCTAAGAAAAAGGACAGATTTTTGCTTTCTTTCACAGCTTGACCTGTTACTTTCCCTGTAATCTTCATCTGTGTAAATTCAGTAGTGTAGTCTGTATATTGATTACATTTTCTCATGATTTGTTGGGCAATAAGTGCTACTAAGTCTGTGTGGTTGGGCTTGGAATCATTTAATCTGATTTCAGGAAAGTTGTCCCTGATTTGCATCATTTCAATTGAGAGTATAATGAGAATGTCTGAGTAATGATGCAATTTAAATATTTCTCAAATTAGTTACTCATATTTGAAAAATGTGAATAGCTGGAGCTGATGTAAGAGTTTCTAATCTATTATCCATACAAAAAGACAGCTGCACGTGGCCTTCTCTCCTCCCCCTTCTCTTTTTCCCACCCATATTCTCTGGAGAAGTATGCTAAGTAGCCATTGTAGCTGATGATATTGTTTCATCAAATTTGTAAAGAGATAAGAATGAACACTGCACATCCACTTACCTCTGAAGTGCTCATACAGACCTGTTATTATGAAACTTATTATTATGATGCTACTTGTGCTTATTTCTGAATACGAATTATTAAGCCACAACTGCTGAAAAGAAACAAAATCCTTCTAATCGCTTACAAAAATACATAAGTCTGCTCTTAAATTGGAGGATTAACTGGCTAGAATTGGCTTTGCATATGGAATGGCAGGAGGAAAAGGGCAGCCTGAGTCATGTAACTGGCCATGTTTATCTCAGAAAGCAAGAGAGGAAAATTTAATTTAGTGCATGCAATTTAGCATGCAAAAGGTCATACTGGTGCATGCCTGCAGGTAGTTAATCAGAAAACCGCTATAATTCCCAACCCAAACAACGTTAAGCAATAGAAATGCAAATATTGACCCTTGCTCTGTGTGGCTGACTTCAGCTGATATTCCTAAACCACTCTTGCTTCTGTCCTGAGGATTTTACCTGATACAAATTATTTTAATTAAAAGAAGGGGGTGTCTTTCCACCTTCAGTTCTTGTATTGTCTCCAGTAGGGGTGGAACAGAGCATACATGGGAGCACAAGTGCAGCTGGGGCAGGATGCCCCTTGGGTGGACTCAAGTTGTCTTTAACAAAAAAATAAAAAATTGCCTGACACATGGTGTGTGTCATCTGATAGTGGACAAAACGCCTCAGATTAGTGACAACTGAGATGGAAGAAAGACCATGACTAGATCAGCTCACAGCAGGTCTAAGTCTAGGTGAGGGAAGTGTGTGTATGCAGGAGTTACTAAGTAGTCTGTTGTAACAGAATGCTTCCCTCCTTTCTTTTTTTTCTTCTCCCCTTTATTTTACTTTATTCTCTATCACTTTAAAGTTCCACTCAGCACTTTCAACCCAGTGCAGACCATCATGGAGTAGTGAAGTGTCTGAGGTCATTATTGTGCCTGCTTTTTGTTTTATAGGCTAGTAACCTGGGAAACATATTGCTTTGTTTTTTTAAGACAGCTGAACATCTTTTAGTTCTTTTCAGTTTCCCAGATGTATGCTGCAACTAGCCATAAGATACCATTCTTCTGTTCCATTTTTCCTTTTGTAAATATACACTGAGTAGCTTTTTTTTCCCCCATGAAGTCTTGTAGGAAAACTACTTTCCTTCCAGCCCTAATCTACATATTAATTTTTATTAATTTTATAGTGCTGCTCTCTGATACTCAGTTGTGTCCTTTTCAAAATAATAAACCCTAATCTCAAAATAAATTGGACTCAAATCAAGTATTGCTGTTAAATCTTAGATCTGATTGGGACTCAACATGTAGCAAGCTTGGAATTCAAATTTCCCTCCTAGATGTTCAGAAAATGGTGTCTCCCTGTAAAACCCCAAAGTCTTAGAGCCAGTTGTACAAATGCAGCTGCTTTCCTATTTAGTGGAGGTAGTCACAGACAGCATATTATTATCCTTTTCCAAAATCTGCCGTGGCTTACATAGTTGCTTCAGGGCGTAAAGCATTGATTTTGATTGTAAACTCATGTGTGGTTTAGGTGGTGATCATCCTTTCACATATTGAGTGCCTTGTGGGAAGTGCAGAGTTCCTTCAGCTCACGTTGTATTTAGGGTAAGTGTGAGGTAAATAGAAAGAGGCAGTAGAGACTTTGAGAAAGCCTCCCTTCTCTGTGCAGTATCACAACATACTTGAGCTTTGCTAGGCACTTGTATTTTCCAAACATTTGGCAACTGAACTAGTCAGACATAATCTAATGTAAACCTCATCTATTTCTGTTCCCAGAAGGAAACAGATGAGGAGGCTGGAGTAGTTTTAATGATCTTGAACCGTGTATGGATGTTGAGGAGATAATACCATTGTTCGCTGTGGCTTGTGTTTTAATTTTTAAATGATGGAGACGTACCCAGACAGGACAAGCTCCGTTCTGTTCCATGACTGTGGTGTGCAGTTGCTAGTACAGGGCCAGCACAACAGCTGTTCCTCTGCTGCTCTCACCTTGTGCCAGTGGCAGGGCCGAGCCAATGAAGCCTTCCTTATTTCTCGGTTGAGCTGTAGGGCAGAAGCACAGCACTCAAGGGAGCTCTGCAGTGACTCAGGCTGATGAGTGGGAGCCTGGGATGCAAAGTGCAGCTGGCTATTTCCTGCCTGCATGGTTGATTTTACTTACTGCTATATGAAGCAGAATGAGCTGTACGCCCACATTTTCCTCTGCCTTTTCTGTATTTTCCTACTGGTGAAGTAACCAGTAGAAGAAAGAAAAAAAAAAAGGAGGAAGAGGAAAATATTGGGAGGGAGGGAGGGAGGGAGGGAGGCAGGGAGGCAGGGAGGCAGGGAGGCAGGGAGGCAGGGAGGCAAATGCAACTTTCCATTTCCTTTTCATACATCTAGAGGGAATCCATTGGATTTGACCAAGGAAGCCTTGATACTATTCTCTCCACCCTGCTTAGTCTAAAAGTTTAATTTAACTGAAAATACAAGTGCAGTTACTTGATGGCATTTCCACAATTGTTGTCTAGGTATCTACCATCCTATAAACAAAGGCTCTGGTCCAGCATCAGAGAAATTCCACTCCAAAATCCACAGAGTGTGACAACAGACCCCTGGACTGATGAAGGGAGAAACTGGCAAGGTAAAGTGGGAGTAGATGTTTGGTTCTGTAAATAATCAAGTGCTTAAACTTAAGACCACAAATAGCTGCTTTGTTTTAACTTAGGTGAAGAAACTTCATTGAGAAAGTTGGTATTAGCCACATACATGAGTATGTAGAACTAGGGCTTAAGCCACACTCAGTAGTCTGTCATGATATTTTGGTAACTTTTTTCAGGCTGCTTTCTGTAGACTTAAAGGCAAACAGTGAACTCTGAATAAGAAAATGGTAACTTTGACAGTATTTCTCAAGGGTTTTTTTTTGTTTTTTTTTTAATGCTGTAAATTTCATAAACAGGAGAGACCTTTTGAAGGTTCTACCAAGTTGCATCAGTGAAAGCAAATGTCAGTCCGCACAGCCAAATTTCCACATGAAGGTGCTCATTGTATTCCTTAATCCATAGCTCTCATAATACGCTTGAGTCACTCTGCCCAAGAAAGAAAAGAAGAATTGTGAGTCACCTGCAAAGCGGTTATGAAGCCTTGATCTGTGAAGCACAGAATTGTCACTTAGGAATGTCACCTTCCCCTTAATAGAGTCAGAGTTGAAGGTGCACTGTGCTGCTTAGGTTCTAGACAATCAGACAAAACTATCACTGTTGGAGGATGTTGTAACAGGAACACATGAAAGGGTCAAAAGATTAATACATTTAGGAAATGGCTTTTGACCAAGCAACCTTTTCCTAGTTATTTCTCATCTTTCCCGAGAATGGTCAGTTGCACAGGGAACAGCACTAAGGTAGAGTGTAATGGGTGGTTTTGGTTGTTTTAATGGTAAATTGCAAAAGAGAGTAGTGCATACATTCACAAAACTCTTGTGTTCTTAGGAATACTAAGGAACAATATCAAGAAACACAAAAACCTCCCTTAAGTAAAACACTAAGGATGTGGTCTTCTTGCTGGTAGCTTGTCACTAAGGCCCACACAAAATCTCCATATGGAGTATAAATTTGGCTCCAACTGTGATTTTGATGACTGAATTACAGGGTTAAATGTGTTGGCAGTGAAGGTTGGAAAACTGGACTGAGTACTGAGAAGCTGCATGGTGGGAAGATACTCTCCCCTGCAGGCCTGGGAAATGGCTCCAGCTGCCTGGTGGGAGTTTAGACTGTTACCTAAGGTAGGAGTGCACATATCAAATTCAGCTTTCTCATGGATGTTTGGGTGGTGTGGTGGGAAGAACAATGCAGCTTTCTACCTTTCAAATGAATCATGACCACGTCTGCCTCTGATATAGTCCGGTGCCAAAAGTAATCCCAAAGAGACCACTAAAGACTTGGGAAGTGTGAGAGATTCATGTGAATATGCTTATCGTGGCAAATTCTCCTTTAAAATGTGCACTACTAGACTGCTAATGAGTTGGTCTTCTAGTATATGTTTTCCTCAGTGGAAGAAAGACACATCTAGAAAGAAGAGACAGAAAGAGTTGATTAATATTTTGAGGCTATGATAGAGTGGACATGCCTAATGTGCTTGTACCAAATATACAATACTGAGATTCCCAGGCTGAAGCTGGCACTAATTATAACAGGTAGATCAATAGCCTTTGACGAGACTTAAGGAAAATGAGGAAAATGGCTCCATATTACTCAGACCTGTGCTGTGGCTAATGGGCATATAAATGCCACAGGCATTTCATCTTAGCACCTTTTTTTTTTTTTTTTTTTTTTTAAACAGAGTGCATTACTCTGTAGTTTGACTGGTTGCCCAAAGAGCTGTTTATAGAATAGGCAGTCTGCTTACCATCCTTCTGATTGTATTGTCAGTCATTTCACCAAATGACTGGAAATCTTAGTGACTTGGGGAAATGCTAAGCAAAATGGTTATTTGATCGAATTATTAAGGCATTTTTTTTTATTGGTTTAGTTTTTCTTAGTACTGTATATACAGATAGTGCTTTGCATTCTCTATCCCTAATGTAGGAAGACAAGAATTGTGATTCATTTGACATCATAACTCATTTAGCTGTGCCACACATACTAGGATTAAAAATTGCTGCAGAAAGGCAGAGAATTTGTATACCTTTACTGTCCTTTGGCATATTTTCTTCAGAAAATATTTTGTCTTTAATAATAGCAAAAAATGTTGTAAAATTGTGGGAAATGAATGAATAAATTAGGATGTCTGACACAAAAAACAGTTCACCAAAGGCAGTTCAGGAAAGGAAATAAAACAATGTTTGTGGAACAAACAGAATGCTACTGAAACTATACAGTGTACTTGCGACAAGCTGTCAACAGAAAGCAGCTAGGCCCAGGTGTTGCTTGAGTGGTACATCCTGCTTCTTTTGAAGTTTTTGTTTTTACTGGGTATATAGAGAAAGAAAGGTGTATTGCAGGTCTGAGCCCAGGATTTTAGGAGTTGGTGCTCCCACAGCAATATTGACACCAGTGTTGTGTATTTAATGTGCGCTGTACTTGAACAAATAATGTACCTGCAGTCTTACTACAAAACACTTGCCTAGACTTTATAGAATGTCAAGGAACCTCAGACTAAATTTTGTAGGTGGAACTGCTTAAAAACCTGAGAAGCAATTACCTGAATGGAGGTTGTAAAGAGGTGGGGGTCAATCTCTTCTCTCAAGTAACAGGCAATAGGTCAACAGGAAATAGTCTCAAGTTGTGTCAGGGGAGGTTTAGATTGGATATTAGGAAAAATTTTTACACTGAAAGGATTATCAATCATTGGAACAAGCTGGCCAGGGAAGTGGTAGAATCATCATTCCTGGAGCTATTTTAAAGATGGGTAGACGTAGTACTTAGCGATGTGGTTTAGTCGTGGTTTTCGCCAGTGTTAGGCTGATTGTTCTTTCCAACCTAGACAATTCTATGATTCTATATAGGGAGCAGGCATATTTTGCAAGTTATTGAAGATGGCAGAAAGCAATCTATTAATCACAGCAGGTTTCTGTGATTCTAAATGTTATATGAATGTGGGTGCTCTGAATTTAAATTCCAAGTTCATCTTGGTGAGCCTTAAAGCAAAAATCCAAATTCTGTCCTAACCTAATCTAGAAGTAGATCCTGATGTAAACTGAGTTTATATAGCTGACTTAAGGTCAGTCAAAAATTAAGATTAAAACACAAACATAAGCTCTCCCTAGAAGACAGATACAATGCTGTGGATTTGCTCATGGAACCATTCTGATGTGAAAATAATGGAAACTGATGAAGAATTAAGTCGATGATGTTCTGACTTTTTGTTGTTAAATGCATTGCTAATGGTAATGGGAGACTTTTCATTTTAATTCTGGAAGAATTTGAAGAATTTGGTCTACAAACATGGAGATGGAATTAGAAATAGGCTACAGCCTGAATTTAGGAGATGATAGAGCACTTCTCAAGAATCCGAGGCTGCAGATAATAAGAAACAAAGAAGGGTTTTTATTAATCTGAGGGAGAAGTAAGATACACCTAACTGAAAAATAATGTTAATAATTTCACAGAAGAATAAACATTTGAATTAGAATCCAGACACCAGTTGACTCTTATCCAGTATTAATTGGAAACACATGCTTTGCACTAGGAGCTAGATCAGGGTGGGAGGAGGCGGTAACGGCAAGAAGCCCCAAGCTCCTTTTCATTTCAGTGTTATACTCAATCATGGCCACTGGCAAAATAGCCCAGAAAGTTAAGCTAATTCAAAACCATTAAGTTCAAGGCTGAAACAACTCTCTTTCTCCCTCCCTAACTTTGTTCATAAACATGCTTCAGTCAGGTGTTAATTACAATCCCCAGTAAAGCCCCAAAGCTGCGCAGATTCTCCGGGGGAAAATGACCGGACTCAGCACTTTGCAGATCTGTTTATTTTACTTTACTGCACTTTAGTTACCCCAGCTGGCTTGCTACACATAGAGAAGAAAGACTAGCATACAGAAGAGTCCAGGGAAAGGAAAGAGTATCACTCTTCCAAACTGAACAGCTTACATGAGAATTGCTTGTCCTTGGTGTGTTGATTGGGTGTCCTCTCTCTGGAGACATAACCTTCCAATATCCTGAAAAGTCTGCTTCTTGCCAGGTCATACCAAGACATCTTCTCTTGTGCCATGCTTTGCAGGCAAAACACAAGTGTGAGAACATCTTGCCACATATTAGTTATTATTGTTAAGAGAAAGTATTATTTGCTAATCTCTGATGATGTGATCGGCACTGAACAAGACACAGATAAACACAGAGCATACCCTGAGGAGTTTATAATTTCGAAGACAAACATAGATGAGACAATGTGTACTTGGAAGACCCTGAAGTGGATGTTGACCTAGTAAGAATTTAGAATGAATTGACTGGGAGTGGGAGATGATTTCTTTCTGATCCAGTCTGTTTTAAAGAACGGACTTTTTTACTTCGACACTAGCAAGAAAATGGTGTCATGAAAAGCCTACATGTCTTACTTTACTATGCCCTCAGGGCAATAAATAAGGCCATGCTCTTACTTATCAAAATTGGCAGACTCTTGTTGAAGCAGATGCAACTCTGTTAAGTTACATCAGGTAGGCATTTGACCACAGAGGTACCTGCACGTTTTAAGGTATGCCAACAAGCTCATTGTTCTGAGCTCACAGAGGACTGAATATGAATTTGAAATATCTTGTGTGTCAGCTTGCTTACTAATTCTTGGGATGGGTACTTTCCTTAGGTAGACGAATACTGCTATACAAATGAGGAGAAATTCTGGATATTTTTATGCTGCCTAAAGTGTGCAAACCAGAACAATTGATTCTAAACAAAATAAGTAAAACTTGTTTAGATGGGAAATTAACTTCACTTCTGCAGTGAACAGTAGATAGATAGGCTACCTAGATAAACTTATAAAAGCAAAAATACAAATTTTAATTAAGGGAAGAAATGCTTTATTTTGGGTAATCTTTACCTGCTGAGGTTGTACAGAAACTTGACTGTTCTAGCTGTTGGCTTCTGGAAATCAGGCAAATTCAGAATGTGAAGGCCTGTCTGTGCAGGTAAGTTACCTGCAGTAAAATAAGATGTGAAATGACGTTGCATTAGCTGTTCTGTTCTAAGACTCCCCATGGACATTGAGAGTGCACACTAAGAGTTCCTTTGTATAAAGTGGCTTCCTCAACTGCATGTGAAAGTACACACACAGGGAGCAGCCATGGTGTAAACTCACACAGTAGCTTGTAAATTCACACCCTACTTTCCTTGTATAAGCAAAACCAGAGTCAAGGCTTTCATTCATTCCACTGGTATAAACGTGAATGAATAGATGAGTCTTACACCTTGCTCTGAATGTAAACACATTTGGGATAACATGATACGTAATGGAGGGAATGTTGTCAGGAGTCAGGGCAGAGCCATAGATAATCTTGGGAGGGTCAGTAAAAGTACTTCAGAAATTTTCAAAGGCCATGATGGAGAGAGGACATTTTCAATATTGAAGGGAGAAAGTCACCTAGCAATCCTGAAGAACATGAGCATGACCTGAAATTTAGCTACAGACTTCTTGCCCTGTTTGTTGTTCCTTAGTTTTTGAAGGGAATCTCATTGTTGAATATTACATTTCTCTACCATTTAAAGCAGAATGAATATTAGTTATTATTTTTGGCAGTGAAAGTTATAGGAATGCAGCTGAGCTCACATTGGCCAAGTTTCATGTAGCTGAGAATGAGACTTTGTCACAGTAATATCTGGGTCTTTCCTAAAGGCCTCCCTCTCTAATGAATATACCTCAAGGCATTTCAGTGAGACATTAAAAATCTTTTTCAAGCATCTTGAACCATCCCTCCAGACTTCCACTACTTGACAGCTCTGTAAGACTCAGTCATCCAAGGCTGAGCTGATTCCCATCTGCAGCAGACTAGCACCAGTGTTCTTGTCTGCTCAGGTTTCAGGGTCAAAAGCAGTCTAAAGATTGGGGGTCCTCCCTGAGATGAATGAGCATCTGCCTTTCCTCCTGCCACTGTTACTTTTGCAGGAATATACACAGAGCTGCCTTTCACATTTTATTAGATTCTTCTGTGAAAAAAGTATCTTTCTCCAAACATGCATAAGCCATCAGGCTGTTTTTCCAACTGCTGTTATTCGATGGCCTCAGGAACCCATTTGCAGAGTGTGATTTTACCTAAGCATACATATTTTACTGTGAAGTATTTATCTTTGATTAACAGTCTCCAGTTTTCAACAACTAGGGCTACAGCGGTTTTGTTAAAAATACTCACTTGCTTGTGTTTTGACTATAAAGTGTAATAAAGCTGTGAAAAAAGCACAGTGACTAAAATCTTTTCCCTGCATCCCTGAACATACATATGCCTACAAAGTGGTGTTGATTGAAGCCTGGCGAGGTCACAAGCGTGAACTAGTTACTGTGGTAGTAGAGTTGGAGTGCTACTGTGGGCTTCAAAATGGGCAAAGCACACGAGCTCCCAAAACTGGTGTATTTGGTTTAACTAGCTCACGCCAAAGGCCACATCTTCAATGCTATAGCTAACCGGAGTAGTTCTTGCACTAATTTATGCTTTTTTTTTTTTTTTTCTGCGATCACAGCTTAATTTTGCTGTCTACACATCTACACATTCATTTTTTCAACTCTGGGATTGGATAACTCATCTAGGGAAGTTTTAGTTATCTTTGGAAATGCTGAAGAGGCACACCCTGGGGACAGTGCTTCCTACTTGTATCAGACATCTCTCATGGTGGGTTGAGTTCTATGGAGATTTCTATTAATTCCTTCCCCTCTCCCTCTGTTAGAGATGTATCTGAGATAACTAGCTAGAACTGGATGGCTAGCTCTTAGCCATCCATTTTTAGAAGAGATCGAACTAGTTGCGGAGAATGATCATGGACTCTATGATCATGCACCCTGCCAAGCATAGTGTGCAACAAATATCCATAGACTGCCACACCTGTCCATTACTGGGTTGAATTCTGTTCATTTTAGGTACCTGGGAATTTATTGTTACTATTGGACACTAACCTGTGCGCTATTTAGAAAAAAGCCACACTATTTCAGTAGATGCTAAATAAAGCAGCCATATTGGTGATGTCTTGCCAGATCTGCAATGCTTTCCTGACCCTCAGGTTAACCTCCTGAGTCTCTAGTGTCACCTGCTCCAGAGATGTGTTTTATATCTTTCACAGGGCAGCCTAGGCAAGATTATTTATCAAAGTATGCTGTGAATAAACTCAGGGTAATGTAAGTTTGGGGTACTTACCCCGTGAGGGCTGCCATTCAGTTATGCAGAGAATGTTAGAATTTATGACTGGCTGCAGAGATGACTTTCCACAAAGGATTTGACAACAAAGCTGCACTATTGTGTGAAGTGTGTAGATCAAAAAGTGCTTCAGTCTTAGTAAGTGTAGGATCTGTGACGATTTCTCTTCTAACCTTTTGTCCTCTATCTCATGCTGCCAAACTCATTAAACTATCCTGGGGAAAGAAAAAAAAAAGGAATGTTGTAGCCACTTTGTGAAGTGCTTTGTTTTGCCTAGACATGCAGGATACCACAGCCCAAGCTTAATTTCTCCTTTTGGGACATCTTTTCACATTTCAATTGCTTATGTACTGCCTATGTTTCACTGCAACCCACAGCCCAGGTCTTCTCGCTTGTCCTTGTATTGCGCGCTTGTATTGTGGAGTTCTGAGGCCATTTTAAATCAGAGCACGAGCAGCACAAAACTGTTTTGGCATCTGGCAGAAGTGAGCTCCTGGTGGTGATGCAGAGCACGCCGTGATCAGACTTGAATATGACACCACAGTTCAAGGGAGCTCCAGGGACCCTTGCAATCACTTCCGTGTTTTGACCTTTGTGAGTGAGCAGGTTGTGCCTGATGGTTACATTAATAAAGCATTTAAGTTTGGAGTTTGTTTGCCAGGTTGATTTTAGGTAATTCCTACTACCTATCCTAAATGTCTTCAGTTCTATTAAATATTGTTGTTTAATTGCGAGATTAAGTCAATGCAATCATTACTACAGCAGATCACATGGTTCAGCACCTGGCCAAAGCCTTCACCAAGCCTGGCCACTGTTGTACTGAGAAAGTAAGTATTCAGCTGAAGTGCCAGCATTATTTCTCACTCTTTCTGTAAATGCCACAGGATTTGTAACTGGTAGCTGGTTTGCCACAAGGTACCGGAGAAGGGATGTCAGTTTTAGCACATCAGGTATTCGTGCTCCCTGAACATGATATTGTTCAACTCTTTGGGTATAGCAGCAAGTGCAGACGTACTGAACTAATTAATTACATGCAAATGGTGTGAACAGAAAATAGCCCACATTAGTATTATTTTTAAGGAAAGATGAAGTAAGGTAATGCAATTATAAGGGCTTGAAATGTGGCTGATTTATTGAGAGACACCATATTTGGCTTTGGTGCCACAGCTGAAAAAAACTTGGAAGTAAGAAACAAAACAAGGACACTTTTGGTTTAAAAAATACTTAACGTGAAATGCAGGTTTTGGAAATATTGACATAAATTGTGGTTTCATTCAAACTTACATGACTTGGTTATCTATGGACACATTTCTCAATTTTACTGCTAGAAGTTTGGGTAAAGTGAAATTCCCCATATTTGTCCAAAGCTAAAATTGACCCTGATGGAAAGAGATTAAAAGACTTGGTTTGTTCTTCATTTTTGTTCTCTGGAACATTCTGGATTTCAGCTGAAAAATAAATGGAAAAGGTGTAACATGACCTGAAAGAAATGCTGCCTCTTTGACACGTCCAGACCACAGAGGTTCAGACCATGCTTTTGGAGTGCTTAACACAAACTCAACTGCATTATGTACGGTTTGCTGTTCCACAGATTTTTAAAAAGTCACTGAGAAATCACTACAATTAAGTAGTTGGTCATTCGGCATATTAGCATATACTTCCATATCACCTAATTCTTCCCATGAGAAGCTCATATCTTTCAACTAAACTTTTGTATATATTTAAAAATTGCTACTCAAAGTCCACCATTTCATTTTGCTTCTAAGTATTTTTAAGGAATGCAATTAAGGACTTGCATTTTAAGCTGCAAGTCTTCCTAACTGAAGAAGAGATGGCGTTTTAATTTCTTCTCGGAAGTCCTGAGGTTAAGAAAGCATGGTCTATTGTGGAGGTTTGGGTTCTGGTCTGGTCAAGAATGCAAGTTTGAAGGAGAGTTCTCCTGTAAGAGTACTTTGATGATAACACTGAAAGTTATAGCTGTATTGCCATGTTAAAAATCATTTACAGGATAATATAATGTTGGGTGCTCAGCTGGAAGGTGTGATACCCTCGCTAGTTAGTATTTTAATGGTTATTTTAAAAAGCCTGCTCGGAATGCCCCATGACACAATGTTTAGATTGGTCTGCTGGGGATTGTGGGTTTAAAAGTGAGGAAGCGAATTTAGATCTTTTGTTTCTCTAGAGAGTGTTTTAACAGTAAGGAAAAATAGGTAACTGTCATCATGCTATCTGTTCACTAAATTATTTTTTCTCATCAGCTAAAGCCTTTAAGCAAATCAGGTAGACCACTTCAATCACATTGTTTTTTTCCTTTGCTTAGAACCCTGTGCCCTGGTTCCAGGAGGGACAGGGTTAATTCTCCTAGCAGGGCACAGGAATTCCATCCCATGTGAGCTGGCCAGGAAGGGGAGGGGAACAGGAAGTCAGGGGTGCACGGCAGGCTGTCGGGGATGGTCCCAGGTACAGTCGGTGACCGGAGGCATCGTAATCGTGTTTTTATACTTCTTTATCTGTTTTAGAATCATAAAATCATTTTGGTTGGAAGAGACCCTTGGGATCGAGTCCGACCATCAGCCCCACTCTACAAAGTTCTCCCCTACACCATATTCCTCAACACCATGTCCAATCTACTCTTAAACACAGTCAGGGATGGTAAGTCCACCACTTCCCTGGACAGCCAATTCCAGTGCCTGACCACTCTTTCTGTGAAATTTTTTTTCCTAATATCAAGCCTAAACCTACCCTTCTGCAGCTTGCAGCCGTTCCCTCTTGTTCTATTGCTAATTGTCATTAGCAAGAGAAGAGAAGAGAGCAGCAGCAACTTCTCTACAATGCCCTTTCAAGTAGTTGTAGAAAGTGATGA
>VZTM01024496.1:8723-28773 GCA_013400555.1 Jacana jacana | reverse complement strand
TCAACACTCCCACCTAACTTATTGTCATCTGCAAACTTACTGATGGTGCTCTCTATATTCCTATCAACATCAATAAAGATATTAAACAGAAATGGTCCCAATACTGAGCCATGAGGAACACCACTTGTGACCAACCGCCAGCTGGATTTAATTCCATTAAGCACCCCTCTTTGGAACCGTCCTTTCAGCCAGGGCTTGATCCAGCAGATCATGCGCTCATCCCGGCAAGGTGTTACTTGTTACTGTTTTGTTGTTCTGTTAAACTGCCTTTGCCCCAACCCAGGAGTTTTGCCTTTTTCTTCTGATTTTGCCCTTCTGACTGTGGATGGCTCAAGAGCGAGTGGCTGCCACGTGGTTCTTTGTTGCCCTCTGAGGCTAAACCACGACACCCTGAAAATATAGTAGAGATGTTTTAGATATATCTGTCCTATTTTACATTTCTACACTGGGAAAATGGGTTTCTGGGTAGAATAAAGGAGAGATTTTGTGAGCTGATCTTGTATAAATCCTGTGAGGTCCCTATGCAGTCTGATGTCAGATAAACACTCAGGATAGTTATAAAGTTTTATGATATGTCTGCAGTGCAATCAGAGGGAGGAGCAGGTATGCTGGGTACTTTCTGAAAAGTTTGCTGTGAACTGAAATCCGTGCCACCTATAGTCTATCCTGCCTGTGATAACTGATCCAGGGATCACCCTGTCCGCTATGATAGGGTCATGTCTTCCTAGGCTGAAAAGCATCAGGTTAATTGCAAGGTTTGCCAAGTATTCAATTTGTATATTTCAAACTTACTACTTACTTCCTTGTTAAGGAGTCTTGTGTTTACTAAATACATGGATTAAACTCTCTAGCTGGATCACCCCTGTTTCTTTCTATCTCTTAAATCCAGCTAAAACACTGTGTTAAAACCCCAGTTGCTCTGGCCTCTTTCTGTGTTCAGTGGAGAGTGATATCTCAAGAGCCCATGTAAGAGCGGTAATAGAGGATGGCTCATAGCCTAGGTGCCATTGTTCATTGTCTAAGACTAAGTAGGGGGACTCTGAGGCTCCTTGTGTTGCTGTAAATAACACAGCCCTGATCCACAGCCTGTCAGTAAAGTCTGTTTAGATGTTCTTACACAAAAAAAGTGCAGTCCAAATGCCAATAACTACTACCTGCTTTTCTGCCGAAGGGTGTATGCAGGGCAGAATGGAGGATGTGGACACAGCAGGCTTTAAAATATTGTCAGACCTCTTGCTACAAAAATCTGCACCTGCTTACAGAATGTGTAGTAATTTTTCTTCTCTTTACCTATTTCCCTTGTTGTCACTTCTCAAAAAGAAAAAAAAAAATATGTCCGGGCACTACTGATTTCCGAATGACAAAATCTGTGGGCAGAACTGTTCTGCTGCAATCGTCCCCTTCCTATTATGTATTTATCCACAATACCATATGAAATCTTAATACTTGGGTAAGATCGAATAAAAGAGAAGAAAGCATGTGTGTGGAGGATATACTCAGAAATCAGAGCCATGCCATGTAAAATTGTTACAGCTGTTTCTGTTTTTTATTGACTGTTTCTTTTGGATTAATTTCTCTGACAACTGCTGCTCATGTGAGCAGGAAGGCATGTGGCATGACATCGCTGTGGGGTCCTAGGGCCAGGAGTTAGGTGGTGGAGAGTGGAAGGAAAGGAAGAGGGTGTGGTGGGAAGGACATTTATGTGGGTGTCCTGGTTTGAGGTAAAAGAAACCAATTTTCTGTTCAGTAGTTTTACTTTTTTAGCTGGGCCTCTTCTAACTGACTAAAGTCTGAAATTAACAGCACATTGTTTAGAAACTGTTCCATCTTACAGTGGTAAGGCCAAGGAATGGTGTGCAGAGATGCCCTTGCTTATACTTATTGCTATAACAACCAAGGTCAGGTAATTTTGTTATTTGCCCTGTTGGAGGGTCGGAAGCGGAAAAGCATCGAGGGGTCACACCTGTAGGGAGGAACAGCCAGGACAGCTGACCCAAAACAGACCAACTGGGGTATTCCATCCCATCTGCATCATGCTCAGTATAAAAGCTGAGGGATCAAAGGGTCATTAGCTTCTTCCTTCAATGGCCGACGTCTGAGGAGGACCCTGTCTGTTCATCTGCCTTTGATCCTGATCCGGAATCCAGCTCCTGTCGGTCACCGAGTCCAGCCTGGGACGTTCACTGATGCTGCTGGTGACGTGATCGTCATCCTGGGAGCCTGATACGGTTTTGTATAGACTGTATACTTTTTTTCCTTTCTTTTTTACTTTTTTACTTTTTAATTATTCTTTTTATTGTTTATTATATTATTATTATTTATATTTTCATTAAAGTAGTTTAGTTTTTTTTCTAAACTCCTGAATCTCTTTAATCATTTCCTCTCCTCTCTTTTCCTTAGTGGGAGGGCGGGGGGAGGAGGGGTCATCATCTGTCTGATTGGTCAAAACCTCAACAGTGGGACACATCAAAGCACATCCTTGTAATGTGTTACAGTGACCCAGGAAATTCAGTGCAGATGCACTGAAAAACCTCATGGCGATCCACGGTTTGCAGTACTGTTACAGCAGCAGCTGTTTTGAGGATATCAGTGAGCTACTTCTCCTGCTCTCTTATACAAGTCCTTTCTCTTCAGTTTTTCTCCTACACAATAGGTCATACAAATGGAAGTAAGTGTCCTACAAATGAGTTAAGCTGGGAAAGAGTAAAGAAAGGGATTGTTACAGTCTCTTTTGATTTGCTTGGATATGGCATTAGAGAGATTGTTCAAACATGGAAACAGTGACTTAGGTTATCCTGTACATGGAGGGAAATAGCAAGTGAGAATTTTTTTTCACGTGGGTAGATTTTAATCTTTGTTTAGTCAATACAAAGTGTCTGTCTCCTTGCATAGGAACAATAGATGGAAACTGGAAGATAGGAAATGTGTTTTCAGATGCTCAACTCGGTTCCCTGACCAAAGAGGGAAAAATCTAGAAAGAAGTCTGAAAAGCACAGTTGGCTTTTTTCCACTCTCTCTTTACCCCTTGGAGATGCTCCATGTAATCAGACTCCTTAAGTAACTCTCCAGTCTGAAAGGGGTATATCTTGGTATTTTTTTTGTTTCATACGCAAAATGCATATACGCCAATATGTTTGGAATATACACATCCCCTTCCTATGTCTTACTCAGCTATATGATGTTATATCCAATGGATGCATATACCAGGGACTTAGGTGAACCAAAAGACTGTCTTTTTTAAATAAAAAAACTTGCAACATCAAGTTTTTACTTTGCTAACCAATGTAAAGAAACAAAACTGTAAATGAAGGGAAAATGTATCTTGTGATGTCTATTCATGTGAAATAAAAATAAAAAAATAATAAATATATATAAAATATAGTAAATTTATTTATAGATAAATATATTATATGTTATTAAGCATTACTTCTTGCTTAGCAGTTTGTACTGTAACTCCTTCTTCCATCTGTCCCTGGTTTTCATCCATATGTGGAACCTCAGTGTGTCCCTGATATTTGTCAATGTGTCAAAACTTTGGCACAAAGAAGAGGAAAATATACCAAAAACTAGAATCTTCAGTCAGAACACACTGAAATCATGTGGACTGGATTCAAATCCTGGAGTCACACATACCTCTTCAGCTTTTGATTAGAAGTTAAACTCAAAACTGAAGGGCACATAGCTCTAAGGTTCATTGTGGCTTTAGCTAAAATGAAGACCAGAACCATAGACCTGCTTTGAAAGAAGCCGTACTTGGTCCAAATATGAAGAATTGACTTAAGTCACTGTTAACAAAAGCAGCATCTAAATACAAAGATCAGGTAAGCTCATTCTGCCTGTGAGAACACCAGTTTAGAGTGGCACAAAAGTTCATGGTTGTGATGTGCAGATCATGCCAATTTTGCTTTAACTAGGCACTGACTTTTTGAACTGGGGTCTCCAGGTATATATTTTTTTCCTGAATGTGTCTGTTTGCATGCTCAAATTTTGTTTGCAGCTAGCAAAATACCCCATAATATGCACTTACCTGCTTTTACCCGTGTCTGTTTACCTATGACTTTTAAAGCACTTACCTGGTGCTTTGTGAGCAATAGAGGTGCAGGCTGAGATGCCTGTGAGTCCCTGTACTCTATGTTAATGCCCAGAGCAAACCATTAATGAAAGATAAGTTTTCTTTTAAAAACTGGAAACCTGACTAGGACTAAACTGTAAAAACAACTAGTAATGTATCTTTTGTGACTATGCATTTCCAGGCCATTGCATTCTCTATCAAATATTGTCCATACAGTTGATTGGAAAAAAAAGTAGATGGGGCATAATGGGAGTAAAATACATTTTTAGTGAGATTTCTGGCAATTCTTGGCTATGGATGAGTCATAAATATTAGTATGATAGAGATTTTTGCAGATTTTTGGGATGTTTGTTTTAGGTCACAGAGAAATGTTTGAATAAACAAGTGAAAAGTTTGAATAAAAAATCAAATCTCCATCAGACATGAAATAACTGCACCTCCTGAAGTTCAAAACTGCCTGACAGTCATTGAGATAACTTTCAAGTTACCTTTATATAAACTGAATTTAATTGTTCATTCCTAGCAATAAATGCCTGCCGCTCTGGAGATCAAAATATTTGAGTTTTGAGGGTAAAATATAAATGAGTATATATGAGAATCCTCTGCCTTTTCTTTATTCATTCATGGACTTACTGGGACAGAATACTTACCTATACGCTCTGCAAATCCAAAGCCCAGACTGTGTACTGCTACTGGCACATGAGCGCTCCTGTTATTTTCTGTTGACGAGTGAAAATCTTTCGCCGGATTCTCTTCTTGTCTCTTTTTTGAATAAGACAAGTGTCCAAAAGTGATAAAGAACGTAAGAACTTTTGTTTGGGGTTTTACTTGAAAAAATTTTCAAAGTAAAAAAGCTTTTGATCAGTTAAGGGTGCTTGGGCTCCTTTTGTTCCTAACAGGGTTATGTCATCTTATCCACTTGCTCTTTTTTTCATTCTCTGACTTTTCATTTCTTCCTGCCCAGAATACAGCAGAAAAATAATTTCTGCTGCATTTACAAATTCTGGAGTTTTAGTAATTCAGCCAACATTTTTTCTTTGCTGTCTAATTTTTCGGTACTTACTCTCAAATTTTTACGACTTAGCTTTTATTCTTCAAAATATTGTATTCCTCGCCTGCTATTTTTCCCTAAGTTCCTTATGTTTCTAACTTGCAATAAATTACATAGTCTCTGCCTATCCTCGGCTGAGTCACTTGAAATTTTATTGTTTGGCTCTTTGCTTCTCACTAGTATGTGCCAATTTCTTTCTATTGGTGTGACACAGAAAATGAACTAAACCAACCTTGTGTTTAGTAAACTGGGAATGAGGTTATTACAAAGTGAGTGAGCATCTCTGAGAGTCTCAATTCTAGTAAGAATGGCATTCACATACACAGATAACTTGGAAAATCTGTGGTATAGGCCCCCAGCTTCCACCTTTATGGTCATTCTCTTCTCAAATCATGTATTGTAGGTCAAAAAAAGACTCGCTGAGAAAGAGAACAATCTTAATTTTTGCTCCTTTCTGGGTTAGATAGAGCATTAAGGAAAACAGGACAGCTTAATGAAGACATAACAATAGCCACTGTGGTGGATAGGGAGCAATGGCAGGAGCCTGGTAGGATTATATTAAAGATACAAGTGGATGATGATGAATAGGCAGGGTGTGTTGGACCTGGAAGACACCGAAGCAGGATTTTTTGGAGACTAAATTAAAGCCAGTCACTGTAATGACTTTCATTGAAATGAAGTGGATGACTGTTAGTGATTGAAATGAAGTGGATGACTGTTAGTGAAGGACGTTGGAAATTCCTGTCTTACAGGGGTAAATCAGGGACTGGTGAAGGCAGGGACTGAGTTTGAATATGTCAGGCTGGTTCCTTAGATCACCTAAACTGGTATCTCTGGTGTGGAAACTTCCAAATCATATCTGTTTGATGATTTCTTTATTAAATCAAAACAAACTACTGAATATGTGGCAAAATATATCTCAGTGCCTAATGTCCCTGATTTGCCCTGGCACATGGATACCTATACAGACGTGCTAGTCTGTTCAAAGTCCTTTCCCAGCTTTACAGAATGTAAAAAATTTTCCTTGGGAAAAAGGGAAAACTGGAGACCAACCCATAAGTTGTCATACATTTTCACAAACTCTGGAAACTGTCGCTTTCTTTCTGCTTATTATTTTGAAGAGCCTTGCCCATAGGAATCTGCTGTCTCTGATATCACAGAATCACAGAATATCAGGTCATCCTGCTGTCCACCAGGATCCCCAGGTCCCTCTTCCCTATGCTGCTCTCCCACAGGTCATTTCCCAACCTATACTGGTACCTGGGGTTGCTCTTGCCCAGATGCAAGACTCTACACTTGTCTTTGTTATATTTCATTAAATTTCTCCCCGCCCAACTCTCCAGCCTGCCCAGGTCCCTCTGGATGGCAGCACAGCCTTCTGGCATGTCAGCCACTCCTCCCAGTTTGGTGTCATCAGCAAACTTGATAGCGCACTCTATTCCCTCATCCNCCAGGAATAGAGGTGAGGCTGACCGGTCTATAGTTACCTGGGTCTTCCTTCTTGCCCTTTTTGAAGACTGGAGTGACATTTGCTTTCCTCCAGTCCTCAGGCACTTCTCCCGTTCCCCATGACTTGCCAAACATGATGGAGATGATGAAGATGATGGAGATGATGGAGAGTGGCCTAGCAATGACTTCCGCCACCTCCCTCAGCACCCATGGGTGCATCCCATCAGTCAGAACGTCTGTATCTTGGCATTGCCTCAACAGTAACTCTAACTGCCTCCTGCCTCACTAGTTCCACAAAGTCATTGCAATTGTGACTAGACTGGACTAGGTTAACCATAAACCTGACCTTGAGTAGATTTGTGCTTTACTTTCTTGAAACTTCATTGCCAGGAAAATTGCCTAGCAACTACTGGAAGAAAATTGCAAACAGGGAATATGTTAGGTCTGGCTACTTCTTTGTGTCTGAAAAGAAAAAAAATAGTTTGTTTGGGTTGTTTTGTTTGTTTGTTTTGGGGGTTTTGTTTGTTGTTTTGTCGTTGGTTTTTTTTTTTTTTAATTTCAAAATATAACGAATATTATGTCTGTGGATTAGTCTTGTGGGCTAAGCATTTAAAGGTTGGCCACAGAGTAGCTGAGGATAAACATGGCGGTTTTGATGGAAAAACCACTTATATCAAGCTGGAGGATCAGTGAATAGAAGGTATAAACTGCAAAGAGAACCAAATTGTGACTGATGTTAATCAATCAATAAAGCAAACACCTGGCATGAAATAAACTAACCAGAGTTAGGAATAATAGTAGAAGTGTAATTTAATTAGAATTGCATGCTGATACTCTGGAATGGAAGGAGGTCAGTTTACTTTCAAGGCCTCTCTAAGCTTGTGTTTCTGCTCTGTTGTGGTTTATTTATTTTTTATTCCTTTCTAAGTGTTAGTCTCCTTTTGAACAGAGTCACAGCTTTTACTACTGCCTTTTCTAGTGTGTCCTACAAGTTAACCCTCTGAAAACACATCTTTTTCTTCAGACGGCCTCAGGGTGTAATAAAACCTCCAAGCTATAGTGGAATTCTTCTAACTAGGAAGACTTAAAACTTCTCTAATGAATTAGGAGAAAGCCTAATATTTCACTTATTAAAGCTGGGGGGTGGGGAAAGGGAACGGAATAATGATTTATATTTCTTTTTTTTTTTTTTTTGGTTAATATAGTGCAAGTTCTAGAATTGTATTAATTTCTGGCACTCCCAACACTCATGTATTCAACATCACAGCCAAACAATGATAGGAGGATAAAATAATCCAGATGTCTTCAGTTCAAGCAGAAAAGAGTGAATGTTCTCTTTCACATTTGCAACTAACTGTATATAAATAAGATTAATTTTCTGTAAAAATATCTGTTTGCTTTTTAGTTAAGGTTGGTTTTAAAATCTGAATATAATGTGGTCAGCCTTAATAATATCTATAATTATGCCAGTAAGTAGCTGGTACAGACAGACATATATATATATATATATTTTTATTTTTTTTTGTGGATGAATTTCAGATGTGAAGACTGTTAGAGAAACACATACACAAAGGACATAAATATCAGCACTTTTCTTCCCATGCATTTCTCCTGACTACTTGCTAAGAAAATGTTTTTCCTGTGTTTATTTGATGCATCTATTGTAATGTGTATTTTATGTGAACCAGCCCTTTTCTTTCTTTTAGTGCTCCTCATTAGCATAAGTATCCAAGAAGACAAAGTTGAGGGGAGATGTAGTTGAAGCTTTACTTGTTCTTTTCATTTTGAGGTGTTGGTGGTTTTGGTGTGTTTTTTTCTTCCTTGTTTGCAGGTCTCAAAACAGGGTTTGGTCTTATGTGGTTGCCTTCAGAGAGGCACGAAGGTCAAGGCCCCTCTCTACTTGCTGTGCCCTCCTTTGCCAGGAGATGCTAATGAATGCATTGCAAAGGTGCCTCATTTGGCTGCACATGGAAAGCCTGTTTCTTGAATAAAAGCTGGAGTTGGGACTGGTATTGCTGGTGTTTTCTTGTCCTCTCAGAGGCCTTCTTAGCCCAGATCTTCTACTGATTTCTTCTCCATTGTGATTATGAACACCAGTCCGCTACAGATCAAAAGCAATTCTACAAGTCTACCTTATTTAGCATGTGAGCAACACGTGAATTTGAGTCTTTTGACTCATGTAACATGTCTATGACACAACATAACAACTAGCCAATACTGAAATATACTCTGCATTATTCCTGGTATACAGACCACTGTTCATGAGACTCCTGGATCAGCTTCTGTGTTGCTGGAAGTACTGGTGGGTTTTGCTGAATTATTATAGCCATCTGAAGCAGCTCTCAAAAGCACTTTTTCTATGTTTGTGCGCACATGTTAGAGAAGAAGACATAGGAGGGAAAGGTGACTTTAGTCATCTTCTGCCTGTTTATGGAGGAATGGCATATTTCCTGACAACTTCAGTTACCATCTGAATCAGGTTTATTCTTGCAATATACTGTTTTATGCAGAAAACATATTGCTCTGCATTTCTAAATCAGGTTGTAGGCATGATATAAAATTCTCTTGGGGGCATTTTAAAGTAATACTGTTTCTTTTTGTTGCAAGACTCACAGTGAAAAAATGGGTGATCATACCACAGAAATAGCTGCATTACAGAATTCCTTCATGACAATACACTCTACTGAACTCCAAGGTATAACTTATATCACAACTAAAGTCATTAAATGTAGAGACAAATTGCTTCATAGAGGCCAATCTTTTGTTACTGGATTTTTTGCCTTTCATGTTAGTATTGTCTTTGCCATATGTGGTCTCTGGAATAAAATCTAGGATTGCCAATTGAAAATGATTCAGTTGGCTTGGTTTGAGAAAACCTCCACACTCATCTGTTGTAACCAAATTTCTGAAGTAAATTATAGCCCCGTGGAGCTACAAGTAGAGAAAACATCAGCCGTCAGATGACATTTTGATAGTTAAAGGGCCTATTGCTGTTGTATTACTTGCACCACTGATTATTTCTCTTTCTGTATTTACAACTATAAAATTGTTAGCTTCGCAAAGGAGAACCTGCCTCAGGTGAAAAATAATGATTCTTAGTTAAGCCTGGACCCAGAGGGAGTGAGAATTTCTCAGAGGAAACAAGTACGTTTTGTGCTGCACTTCAGTGCCGCACAGATCCAATCTAGCATGCAGGCAAATGGAGCTAAATACAGTGCTTAAATGTGCATGTTAAACCCTTGCCAGAAGCTACGATTATTAAATAATACCAGGATCTCCCCCAGTCTTCTACTAAAACAGTTGGAGCTGAATGTCAGGCTCATGTTTTCTGGGCAGATTATTTCAATCCTTTGGGAAAAGAAGAGCCACTCTAAGAAGTTAATACCTCTGGGGCAGTACACTGGAAAGCTTCATTTGATCTTCTCTGACATGTATGACAGTATCTCATTTTCAAGCTGCAAAAGTCCCATCCATGGGTTATGCCACTACCAACATGCATAAATAAGGCTCCAAGTAGAAAAGGGAGAGTGATGGGGGATTGAAATGAGTGGCAAATGTTATCTGAAGCTGTTATTAGAATCCTACTATTAAAAACATGCTGACAAAACTGTCTGGGATAACTGCAGTACGTTGCTGGCTTATTTGAGCTGTTTGGCTGAGCGGATTGTAATTGTCAGGACAAGGATGGTGTCAGCAATCAGGGAGTACCAGCATTTTAAATGTCTCTGGCCAGATGTGTAAAAAGAGAGCTCACTGAGATCATATCCTCTCCATCGATTAATGATGTCTTAAAATTCATCAGTGTGAACAGCATTAATTTTGTTGTGGTCTAATGTATGGAAAATAAACTGTTTATTCCAATGATCCCTGAGGAAGTTGTAGCGATAGAGGAAAAAAAAATAAAGGAAAAGATGGAGATGTAGAAAGAAAGAAGCGCTTCCACAGTCCACATCAGCTATTAAGTTTTATTTAAAATTTCTGCAGATCTCCTCTGGGTGCTAGAGCTATGTTGGAGAATGGCTTCTGCAAACTAGGTTAGGCAAATTGAGATACAGAGGCAGATGGGGGCAATTTCTTGCAAACCCTTGACTGCCTTGGACATCTGGTCCTCCTGGAGAAGGATATTTCCACACATGTTTTTTATCAGTGAGACAGAATTGCTGGACTATACTGTTGATTCCAATTACAACACTGTTTGAAAAAGCTTTTAAAAGCAGCACCTTCTTATCTCCATTTCTTCAGCTCTCTAAATCTTTATCATAGCGTTGGCTCTGAAATAGGTTGAATGGGACAACGGGAAATAGAATTTCAAAATCCTTCATTGTGCAAGGCTTCCTCTGGTTTTGGGGTTTTTTAAATTATTTTTATTTTTCCCTACTGCAAGTAGCAGCAATGTGGTACTGCCTTCTTGGCAGGATAATAGCTGATTCAAACTGAAATGGAAAATTTGAACCATTAGGGCAAAAATCAACAAATATTTGCAATCCATGATGCAGATTTCTTATTGATAGTGGGCACAAGATATTCCTGGCCTATTCTTCACTGAAACAAATACAATCCCAAGACGGACATTCCTTTTATGGACTGGAGTTTTCTCCTAAATCTTAATCCACAGAAAGGTCCTTGTTTTTAGAAAGGAAGGCCTTTTTAACACTGTTTTGTTGTCCTTCCTTGAGCAGTATCAGAAGATAGTTTCTGTGTTTAGAGACTGGAAACTTGGGGTTTTTCATGCCAGCTCTGTTATGCTTCTCTGACTCTGGGAAAAACATTTTTCCTCAGTTATGCCTTTGTGAAATAGAAGCAATAGTACATCTGCTTTCCATGCCACTTGGGAGATTTGATTGATGACTATAACGGGCTTGTAGTTTCTCAACTGGAAGGCAAGGAAGAACAGAACACTGTTATGGTGGTACCAGTGGCCAGTATGTAACCTACTCTTCTTCCAGAATGAAGTTACAGCACAGGAAGCACATGGACCTGTTGGAAGGTGTCCAGCAGAGGTGCTACAAAGATGATTAGAGGGTTGGAGTACCTCTCCTATGAGGTTGAGATTGTTCAGCCTGGAGAAGGCTCTGGGGAGACATTATAGCAGCCTTTCTNCACTCAGTGATCTTAGAGGTCCTTTCCAACCATGATGATTCTGTGATTCTGTGAGAAGTTGTGGATGCCCCTTCTCTGGAAGTGTCAAGGCCAGGCTGTATGGGGCTTTGAGCAACTTGGTCTAGTGGAGGTGTCCCTGCCCATGGCCAGGAGGGTTGGAACTTGATGATCTTTAAGGTTCCTTCCAACCCAAACCATTCTATGTTTCTACGTTTGATTCTATGATGCTACTACTATAACTTAGACATTATCTGACCAGTATGCTTACTGTATGCTGATTTAAACTGTGCAGGCCCATCTTCATTAGAAAGGAGCAGAACTTAAAGTGTTCATGAACAAAATTCTCTCTGTAGAATGGATTTCTAAAAAGTACTAAACTTCACTGGCTTTCAGTTTCTCACTGGGAAAGGGGAGTGTTGACAGGGCTACTGATAAGAACTGGCAAAGCTCTGCTATGGCCAGTGGTGCAAGGGAAAATTCAGTGAAACTTGGCCCAAGGCTTCCAAAGCTTGCATGTGAAAATCAACTCAGGAAGAGAGCATTAGAAAAACTTAACTAAAAAAAAATAAAAATGAAAACACCACCAGAAAGCTACATTGTCTGTATTGGATAGTATTATTATATGATTATAGTATTACATGAACATAGTATTATTACAAGATATAACAAGAAATCAATGAAAGCAAGATTAAATATTTTAAAAAATGAATAATGTAGTAACATAGCATGTAGCTTTAAAGCGTGTTGACCTGGATGTATCAGGCCTAAGAGATAATTTCTGGGCCCTTGTGAGATCATTGCTTGACTCTGAAATTAGAATAACTTCATGAGTGTGTAGAAAAAAGAATGAGGTCACCTCGATCTTAATTAGAAAAGGATAGATGAAATATCCAAGGCATACTTTCTTGTTTGCTGTTGACTGACTTAGATTAGTGTGATATAGGCCTGGGGCAGTATTTTATGATAACCTATTTTGCTGCCATATGTATTGTACGTCTTTTTGCCATTCTTTCTGATGATAATATATGGTTAATCATGCTTAAAAAACTGTTACGTTCGTTCTGTTTCTATTTGAAAAAAGAAACAAGATGAGTGAAACATTCAGATGAATAACATTTCATGCAGGCTTTATATAAGCCAGAGGTCTCAATAAGATTTTAAATCCCTTTTAGTCAGCTATTCTTCTAATTACTTTTTATTTCTGCTCTGCTCAGAAGAGCTTTCAGGCGGTGTACAATGAACATGTGGGTCTTTATTTCACATTAATGTGTTCAATAAAATAAAATGATACAGTTGGGTAATATGGATCACAAACTAATTTATGTAAACATTGATTGTTTCAGAGTGCTGGGGAACTTGGTCTGTATGACTGCCTTTCAGTAAACCTGAAATATACTCAGTTTTTCTGACCCTTTTATTTTCTTATTTTTTAAAAGCCCTAATATGGAAGACACTGAATGACGATTAGTTCTGCCACATTCCTCCTTCCTAGACTAATGAATTCGGTACGTGACTCCTACCTTTCCTACTATTTTGTTCACTGAGTGCCTGAGTCAGTACTCTGAAATCCAGTGATAATCTTTCACTGAGAACAGTACTGTATGGGTAATTTTGGGGTTAAAAACCATAACATAAACAAATACTTCTAAATTCACAAAAAAATAGAAGACTATTCTTTGTATTAAGCCTGAAGTTGGGTCTTTGCACTTTGATGCCTGTTAGGAACCTATAAGACTGTCATGCCTCAATATCACCCTAAAATTTGCCTTTGTAATGTGAGGCCAAAAACTACGGTTTCAATTTTGCCATTGTTGTCAGTGTGGCCAGGGTTTCTTGAAAATTACTAATCAGTGGAATCAGGTTGTACTTGGGTACAAGATTTGGTCATATGTCTTCAAAGATATGTGCACATCTGGGATTTCAGCTACATTTAGTCATCAGAAACCTTAATCCTAGGCCACAAAACTTGGAACTCAGTCAGAATATTCAGCCCTCAAATTTCCAAGTACAGTGTATTAGTCTGAAAATGGGTCAACACTGAAATTTAGTAGTCTTTGCAGAGCTATGATGAGAGAATAAGAACTATTTGCGTCCAGAACCATAGGCAAGCTCATCTCCCTAATAACAATTCAATGTGGTCACTGTCTGTGTTAAGCTAGAGCACAGTCAAACATTCAGTTAGAAAAAAAAATCCTGCTGCGTGGAAAATATACTATTTGATAGCCAAGACCCTTATCACCCACAAGCGGCAATTCAACCAGGTGAGGTATTGTGAGAGGAAATCTTGCAGGTGCTAGAGTAAGCTTTTCTTGGCTAGGAGCTGATTCAACCTTTTGTTGCTGAATGCTGTGTCAGCTACCCGGATTCGATTTATCCATGTACATGTGAAGTTGGTTGTGCGCCCAGCACGCGACACTTCCAGCACGCTTCCTGGTGTTTGTGATTTTTAGAGCTCACAGATGCAAGGCAAATAGAACAAAAGGCTCAAATGGGAAGTTCAGCTGCACAGCCAATGGCAAGCTGTTTACAAACAAGGGGTGCCTTGAAGAGGAGAACAAACATATTTTGTGTTATGCATTTACAGCAATTGAGAACTTGAATTTAGCCAGTGGCCCACACCAGCAGCCCTCTGTGAAGTGTGCTCTGAGTTCTCACCTCAAGCTGGGTGTCTGCACCTTGCAGTTAGAAACACAGAGAGGCAGCAGTAATGAAAGTCTGTAAAAATAGCTGTAGGATAGCTGGCAGACAGATGGGGCAGGGTGAGGGTGGGAGGAGATATCTGAATCCAGTCTTTGGAAACGTGGATTTCACTTTGGAATATGCTGCATCAGGTGCAGCACTAATTAGCTCCTGTGGGAAACACAGAAGTGAACAGTTACAGTCCTGTAGCACCAAACAATAAGGTGCTTTGGTGGTGGATTTTTTTGTGTGTGTTGTTTTTTTTTTTTTTAGGAGGGTAAAGGGGTGTTTCCTTGAGCGTAGGTATATAGATCCTACATGGTTTATGTAAGTAGATTTTGTTTTGTGCTTCTCTCATTTAAATGGCATAAAATGGCAAGGCTCACAGGGCAGAAGTATGAAGAGAAAATGAAGGCTTTTATATAGCTTTCTGGGAACATAAATTGCCCTAAAATGGAGTTTAATATTTGATTCAGACATGTAGACACTTGGCATAGTAAGCTGGAATGCAACAGTGTAGTTAATCTTACGGGCTGGAGGGAAAGTGTTGAAACATAAATCAGGTAGAGAATGATTCTAGGAAAAGGAGATCTGGGCTGAGCAAATCTAAACTTGCACAAACCTGTCAAAAATGTGTTTTATTGTCCAATGTATTATCTTCATATGATTAATGTGAATTGGAAATATGTTATGGTATGTGATATGTATGCATGCTGCAAATCCATTAAGAAAAAGCCTCATATGATTTATTTGTATTAATGTCATATTAAATGCTAAAAATAGAGTTGATGTTAAAATGCAGGTGCAGTCCAATAAAAACAAGGACAATTTGAGTCAGGACAGCTTTACATCAATTTTACTCACTCCCAGCAGGTTAGTAACATAGCACCTACACTGTGAACAACCCTAGGCCATAGGAGGCTGCTTTCAAGTGTGCACCCAGCGTAGGAGTACTTTGGCATGGCAAGTTTTTCAGAGAATTTAGCTTTCTGCAAATACACATTTAGATATTAAATCACATTATTCTCCTTCTTTCTTTCTTTAGTTTAATCCATGTGTTTATGCAGACTACAACACAAATTTGAGACACTGGGTTTTTAAGATGGCTTGAAACCCCTCTAAAAGGCACATTTTAGAGGGGTTTCAAGCCAGCTTAAGTGTCCTAATAGTTGAGCATGTAAAATCATTTGTTTATGCAACATGTACTGCAATTCCAAAGGATCAAGCCTTCTTTTTAGACAACCAGCAAAACAAGGCAAAAGAAAAAGATTTTTCTGAAAGCATCATGTAAATACTAATTAATTTGTTCTCACAAATTCCCTGAGAAGTATTACTGTCATTTTGGGCATTGTATTAAATTCACATATGGGCTATACTATATTTTTAAATATCCTTTTGGGTGGGATCTGACAAAATCTGTGCAGAGACTAGTTTTTGTGTAATTTTCATTCATTATAAAAGTCACTTTTTTCTTTCTGTGACAGAGGAAAATTACCTATTTTTTGCTTGTTTCATGAATCTTAGACACAGAATCAAATCTGTTGAAGGGCTAGATGAAAGTCTCAACTAAAAGGAAAGCTAGAAAAGGAGACTATTAAACTAGCTGATAGCTCAATAGGGAGTACAGGCTGTAATACAACCAATTAAAAAGATTTGTGCTTAAACCAAACTGTAAAATCATTACTAAGCACTTTTGCTAAGCAGTTAATTTATGAGGGAACATAACTTTGCAAAGCCACTACTCTGTAAGTCTCAAAATATGACAGCAGTTTTAGAATGAACAAAAGAAGTACTCAACCAGTACATCTCCAGCCCCAAATATTCTGAATCCCACAGCAATGTGGCTTTAGTGTGGCATCTCCGTGACTTGCAGTGTATGATTATAATCCTTTGGAATAAATTGACACTGACTGCTGTAACATCTTAAAGCTATTCAGGCAGCACATACAAATTGAGAAATTAAATTACAGCCTGTGCCTAAGAGTTCACCCAATATATTTTTTTAAGTGAAGTATCTCCTCAGAGATAGTGAGTTCAATTATTTTAGGACAAGATTTAGAGGTACATTGAAAAGATTGAACCTTTCATTTGAAGATAATTCAGATTATCTATAGAATCTATCTGTGGCAGCTCAGTCACTAAAAACATCTTTAAATCAGACCTGGATAACTTTTTAGCTCAAGTGGGTTAGAAGCAGGAGTTGCTCACTGACGTTTTATGGGCAGAGGATTAGCCTAAATGACAATAATAGCCAATGAGGTGTAGAGGGAGCAATCCAGGTACCTAAAAGTAGGCCCTAATGCCATTTTAGATGTCCTGGTCACTAGGGCCAGGGACTACTGTGCTTTATTGGCTAGATCTAGACAAGTGTCTTAGATATCCAGGATCACACAAGTGGCATCAGATGCCTGTGTTTCAGCTGCTGAATGCCACTGTTAGATGAGCATATTTCTGTAGAACTGCTTATTTACAGGGTTGAGGTGAGTCTGCAAAAAGGCATTCAAGGTATTGAACTCAGAGCAAAAATAGCAGTGGAGCCAGAGCTTCATGTACTACTTGGTTCCAAGCACCAAGTGTGCTTGCTGCAGCTATTGCTGGGTCAATGTGATTTTATTCTTTGGTGTATTCAGTTACTTTCAGTGAGCTCTTAATTATCAATAGTCACTTTAAATGGGATATGACTTCTATGCCCCATACAAGGAGTACCCATTGAAATCTGACAGGAGCAGGACTATTAAAATAGGAGCCTGTTTGCCAGGCTTCTTTCAAATCCATAAACAATTTAAACTATTTTTTTTCGATCTGAAATACAAACCAATGTAATACACCAGAGGAAAGCAAGGCAGAGCTTGCATTGCACTGCAGGGGTTGGGGTGTTGGGCAGTACAGCACAGGGGTACATAGAATCATAGAAGATTAGAGTTGGAAGGGACCTTAAAGATCATTGTGTTCCAAACTACCTGCCATGGGCAGGGACACTTTCCACTAGAGCAGGTTGCTGAAAGCCACATCCAGCTTGGCCTGGAACATTTCCAGGGATGGGGCATCCACAACTTCCCTGGGCAACCTGTTCCCAAGTCTCAACACCCTCACAGTAAAGAATTTCTTCCTAGTTCACTCCCTTAGAATGAAGCATGGGGTGTTGGGATTTACTGGTTCATCCCTGTCTCTGTCATCACTAACTCCAAGCTGGCTTCATGTGGAGACAGTTAGCAGTCACAGTACTGGGAGCTGGAGGAAGGTGAGAGAGAGGTGGAGGGTTGGCTGTGGTCTGCTTTCCTGACAGTGCAAGTGGCATTTCTGAATGCAGCCAAAACCTCCACATAGCTCTGAGTCATATTGTTCACCATTGCCTCCAGAGAGGTGTTAATTTCTTAGGCCATAATACACTTTCTACCTGAACTTATGATAAAAGAGGTCTTGGTACAGCGAATTCCTCATATACTGAAATAATGATTTTCCAATGACACAAAATCACTCAAGATTTGGAATATTTCAAAGGAGAGTACTAATAAATTATTGTAGTTTAATAAAAGCAAAGGAAAAGCTGAAAGTAAAAAAAAATAACACTGGAAAACAAGGCACTAAACCACAATAATCTTGTATCCAAAGAGAAACAAACATCTCAAGAATGAGTTTACATTAGTTTAATGCACGCAGTAATCCTCAAAATGTCCCAAGGCCACTTGCATGCATTTTGGAAAGGCTTTCCAAATCTCTCAGGCAGCAAGACTAACATTTCTAACTTTAAATTTAAGGGAAGCTTACACTGACCACATTTGTAGAGAAGCAATTAGGTGTTTGCCCCTTCTGACAAGAAGGCTGTTTGCTGCCTACCTCTCAGGAATAACCGGGGTCTTTGTCTGCTAAATCACATGCTCCAGTTGTCCAAGAGAGTAAGGTGTGTGTGTTGCAGTTTGTTTGGTGAGCCTTGTACATAGGATCTGGACTTCATGTTCTGAAGTGCAAGGAAATTTTCTGAGTGGCTCTTTCTGCCAGCCAGCTTTGCCACAGCTCTAGTGCAAAAAGGGCTCATCATGGATGTAATTAACTGGCATATTATGGCCTCAGACAGAAGGGAACTCCTTTCCACAGCAAAACAACTCCTTTGCAGTAGAGAGAATGCAAAACAGAGTCATGCTCTGCCAAACCACTACTGTAAGGTCCAGCTTGTTGCATAAATGGCAGTAAATCCTGGGCTCCTCCAGCTGTCTTTAAGGCTCTGCTAGTTCAGGATCTAGCTACAGACAATCCCTCCCTTTTCCATCCCTTTGGTCACAGCAGAGCCAGGCTGAGGATTGATTTCTCTTTGTTTGGGCACTTAGGCAGCTGAAATGAATGTTTGCTTGGAAATAACAAAGAGTTTTTAACTTGAACATACTGCTTGGAACACAGAAATCTTACTGTGTGCAGCAAAAACACTGGGGAGTGGGGTCTGGTTTTCAGTTTGGAAAAGAACAAGTGAGCTGCCCTGCTATGGTCACATTCTTTAACCTGAAAGTGCAGGAGTGTGCTTTCCCTTCTTTTCCTTTCCCTTTCCCTCTCCTTCTCTTTCTCCTTCTTTTATATTTTTATTTTATTTTATTTTATTTTATTTTATTTTATTTTATTTTATTTTATTTTACAGTTCTGACAAGGTNACAAGGTGTTAACTGATCTGATTCACTCACACTGCTGCACTTCACTTCAGGTCACAAGTGGGCCACAGGATTTTTGGGAGCACTTCTTATATGGTTGGGGCAATTCCAAAATCACCCTGTGCCAAGTGGAAAACGAAGCTGTCATCAGTCCAGGGTCAGCTTTGCATAAAGGCAGAGGAGCTCGTTCCTCCTGCTTTATTTCCTTTTAGTAAGTGGTTCATTTTTATTGCTGGAGAATGTTTTCAGGGTATGAAACTCTTATGCAGCACCACTTGGCTTTAGATCTCAAATCTATAAAGGAAACTTCTTATATTTGTGTGCTTGGTTTGAATTTATTCCTCCAAGGGAAAGATAGTTATTAACTTTTGGTGGTGATTTCACCTAAACAAATTCTCTTGTGTTTGCAGACCTTTCAAAGCAGAATTTTAGCGATATAAGCCTCCAGTTAATGTGGGGCTGTTTTGGGAGATCCAGCTTTTAACTAAAGAGCTGTTGTTCAAAGCTGCTTTAGTCTTTCTTGCTTTTATTTTATTCAAAGATCACATTGGATGTGGTAGTCACTAGTCCGACATCAATTGTGTTGCCTTTATTTCCTAATTAGTAGTCCAGCTGTGCAAATAATTGACTGTTTTGTTTTGTTTTGCTGTTTTAATCAAGGGTGTGCGGGACTGTTTCAGGTTAAACATTCGGTTTCATTTTAATTTGTTGTTGAATTAAAAGTAAAATGTTTTCAAAACCTTTTGAGACTAGAATCTTAATATTCTGTTTTGAAAATCTTGAAATGTTTTGGCTTTTAGAGAATGTTTTTGACTGTGAGAATAGGATGAGATTGATGTGTATTTGTGATAAATTTGGGTAATCCAAATTTATCCAAATTTATATTTTGTTGGTAGACAATGGCCAGCTGAAATGACTTCTTAGCTCTAATTACTATTTTACATTGTACAATACACTCAAATAAATCCATCGCTGACTGCTTTCTCTAAGAAATTGTATCAAATCTATACCTGCAACAGAATGTTTGTTATGTTTGTTAAAAATTTCCTCCTTCCCTGCCCC
>VZTM01024494.1:0-23464 GCA_013400555.1 Jacana jacana | reverse complement strand
CACTGCAGCGGCCGCGGCCGTGTCCCTGTCCCTGTCCGTGTGCCTTTGCCACCGACAAACCGGCACGAAGGACCCGGCTCCCCAGGGTGTAAAGAGGAGAGCGAAATATCCCCTCCTGCAATTTATATCGCCATATGGTGATTTGTTAATTTTTTTTTCCTTTTTTTTCTTTTTTTTTTTGAAAGTTTGCGCAATTTCCGGTAAAACCTGCCGGTGTTGAACGGATTTTTGGGTTTAGTTTAGTTTCTCTGAGAAGAAACCCCCGCCAGGGGGCGCTGCCGCCGCGGCCACGGGGGAGAAGGGCAGGACTGCGGCCGCCGCCATCAGCCCTGGCCCCGCTGCCCCGGGCGAGGGTTCCTGGGGCGGGGAAGGGGCTGGATTCGCCTCCTCGGAAGGGAGCGGTGGGTCCAGCGGCCCACATTCTCCCTGGAGGGTGCTATATACCCTTGTATGCATATATATATAAGGATATATAGAATCATAGAACGGTCCAGGCTGGAAGGGACCTCTAGGGTCATCTAGTCCGACCTCCCCACGGCCAGCAGGGACACCCCCAACTAGACCAGGTTGCGCAGGGCCTTGTTGAACCTCACCTTGAATATCTCCAGGGATCTCTACATCCTTCTATGGCTGTAGCCATATATGTGTACAAGTCTCCTCTGAATGTTGAGAATGGTCCAAGATACGGAGGAAGACCAAACAGGAGGTGTTATATCAGTTGTTACGGTTTGAGGAACCTGCAACAATTAAGACAGGCTGAGAGAGTTGGGGTTGTTCAGTCTGGAGAAGACAAGGCTCCAGGGATACCTTATAGCAGCCTTTCAATACCTGAAGGGCACCTACAAGAAAGCTGGAAAGGGACTTTTTGGAAGGGCATGTAGTGATAGGATGAAGAGTAGTGGCTTCAAACAGGAAGGGGGTAGATTTAGATTAGATATCAGAAAGAAAATTTTCACTTGGAGGGTGGTGAGGCACTGGAACAGGTTGCCCAGAGAAGCTGTGGATGCCCCATCCCTGGTGGTGTTCGCGGCCAGGCTGGATGGGGCTTTGAACAGCCTGGTCTAGTGGGAGGTGTCCCTGCCCATGGCAGGGGGGTTGGAATGAAATTATCTTTAAGATCCCTTCCAACCCAAACCATTGTATGATTCTATGAATTATTCTCACACCTGATTGTTATAAAAAAAGAAGTTGTATCTGTTACCCGGTGTGCAATAACCAATCTCACATGCCAGGAACAGACATTGATAAGTTATTTCAGAGTTGCTTGCAAGGCTGGATACTCTGTGGTTTCCACAAATCAAACACACCCGTAAGAACTCTCTGAGTGATTTTTATACACATTTTACATCATAATAATATTAGTATCTCCTACCTATATTTTATTGGTTAGTAATTTATATATGATTACACCATCAAGTTATAGCTACCATGCATGCTCAAGGGAAGGGCATGATTTTTAGTATTATAATGAAGGTAGTTTAGCTTAGGACACTAGAAAAAAGAATTTTCACTTTCCTGCCAAGTTGGCTAAACTTCTCAAAACGTGTAGATTAGCACCATCCTCAAGGTCCTTATGCTCGATGTGCTTCCTTGAGAATGATACAATACTTGCATCCCTTGATTAGGAGTTCTTTTCATTAACTCATGCTTGATAAATTCAAGGATAAAATCCTCATTATTCATGAGAATACACATAAGGCCTTTCAACACTAGTTACTAATAACAATTCAAGGACATGCTTTGGTAACATGATGACACCCCCTCCTCACCTGGGAAGGGGAACTGGGGAAAAAACAAGGGAACTTGAGGGTGAAATATAAACAGATTTAATAGAATAAGCCTAGGTAATTAATAATATTAAAGAACCAATATTGATCCCAATACCAATATAAAATATACAAGGATTGTATTCAGCCAGTTCTATCAGCAGGAAGCTGTGCACTCCCGGCACGGGACAGCAAAGGTGGGACACTGAGCACTATGGCTTTGGGAGAAAGGGAAGGGCTCAGGGGTTTGACACCGGGGCAAGGAGTTCTCAGGATCACAGCCATCAAGGAAGAGAGAGAACTCCTCAGCAAATTTTCTAATTCATATTGAATGTGATCTTCATGGTATGAAGTAACCCTGTTGGCAGCTTGAGTCAAGTGCCTGGGTCTCGCTCTTCCTCATCCTCACACCTGGCTAACTCAAAACCACAGATCTCAAAACCTACATACCATAGCTGGCTATAAGTAAGAATTTTCACAAATTTTGACACTAGAGTCTTCTAAAAGTGTGGTTTCCCCAAGCGTTACAAGAGACCCCACTGAAAAGTTAAATTACTGAAAGAGAAATTAATCCTGTGTCGCTCAAACCGGGACAGCTGTCCAAGCTGGCTGCTTCCTACTGAATAAAGCTGACTCTATAATTCAGATGTAACAGCAGTTCATACGGTAGAGCTGGTTTTCCCTGCCAGCTTGGCTACTAACCAGTGTGTTGTGAGCAGCATGATGCTTCATGCCAACTACAAACTCGCTGAGAGTCTTGGGAAAGACCCGGCCACTGAACCCCCAGTAGCCATGGCTCTGCTGGTAGGAGTTGGTAGCTGGCAGCTGGCTCTGGTCTGCCTTGATCGCCCTGGTAGCAAGGTGGCTGTGCAGGGAGAAGTGTTCCTGCTCACTGTGCACCAGTATGTTGATGGTGTCATGTCATCTGTTCCCTGCAGGAGCCTGGGTTTGTGGTGCAGAAAGATGGGATAAGCGAGAAATTAATTCCTTCCATTTTTGCAGCCTTTTGACTCATGTTCTGTATTGAACCAAGCACCTGCCTTTTGTGAAACCACATAACATTCAAAACAAAATCCAGACAAATCTAGGAAACAAAAGAGAAGAGCAGAGTTAGCCCAGCTTACCTCCCTGCCCTTGTGAAAAAACAGGATTTGTAAAGGGCTCGTAGAGCTTGGCTAAAGGGAAAACTCTGTATTTAAGAGGTGATCAAACTTGTGACAGGTAATGGGTAATTATAAGAATGGGGGAACTTGGTCACAGCAGACCAAACTGGCAAATATGTATACATTTGGCAAAGTGATGTAAACGGTAGCAGATCACAGTAATCAGGTGGATAGAAGGAGCTGCATAAGGACATCCTTACAGATTCTTCACACGTGCAAGAGCTGATCACCAGTGCCATTGCTGTGTCAGTATCTTTAATGTTTTATCTTTGATGTTGGCTCAGCACACTCTAGGACCTGCCGTTTCTGCATAGAAGCAGCTCCTTGGGCTGCCAAGCTGTCTTCCAGGTCACAGAGGAAGGAACATCCACAGAAACAGGAGTGGAAATCAGTGGAAAATCTCTAAAAGGATGCTAGCTTATGAAAGATCTGCCAGAAAAAGGGGTTCAAAATGTGCCAGAAAATCTGAGTGTGCTGTTTGTGCATTGCATTGGGTAGGAAAATATACAGAAAATTGTCTGCGGACTAAAAGCACAAAAATATAGAGGATTATGAAAGGCACACCAAGGCTGAGCTGACTGCTCCACAGAGGGCATGGGCAGAGCTTTCCCAGTGACAAGCTACTGCCGAGACTGCAGCGAAGGGCAGCAAGTGGAGTATCAGACACAGAAGACTTCACTCTGAAGTCCAAACTGTGGACATGTGAGCCGATGGTGCGAAAGAAAGAACCAGGAAGCTGCTCAGGAGCAGCTCGTCCTGGAACAGTTCACCAAACATCCCTTTTAGCAGGTATTCCATGGGCACTTTCTCTCTCATACGTAGCACATACTTATTTAAAGAGGGAAATAACTGAACCATCATCCAGTGCTTCGAGAGATGATAAACAAACTATATACTGAATAAAGATGTAGATTCCACTGACCTTCTAGCAGCTACAGATTTTGGTTAAAAAGTAGTCAGCAGCAGAGTCTGGAGATATTTAGCCCTGGAAGTTTGGTGGTTTTTTCTGTCTACCACAGCACCTGATTACTGTTTCTGATATCATCTGCTTTAATAAGCAAATTCCCTCAAACAGCAGTTGGCCCTAATATATCCCTCTTCCATTCCCATCTCCTTGACCACATACTGCTTACTCTGCTAAGTGCTAAATGGCTCTTGGAAAGTGCTAAGAGGGTGTTGTGAAAGGGCTAAGCCAAGCTTCACAAGCAACTGCCTACACAGAGAAATAGTCTCCAGTGTCAGAAGGCCCAGCAGCAGTCTGGTTGAAGACAAAGCTGGAGAACTGAACTTCATGGTTATCTTCTTAAGATAATTTAGATCGGACATTTTCACCCTGTGAAAGTGAAGCTTTTTTGACCCGATCTGCAATGAAACCACTGGATACCTTGTCAAAAATATTGTACAAGATCAGTATGTTCCTGCTAACCAGGTCAAGTTCATCCGCTCTGCCTGTTCCACCGGAAACAAGCTCAGCTGGCAATCTCAACACTCGGTAATTCTCAGAAGTGAAGAGCGGTTCCTGGAAGACAATGGGAATAAAGTCCCAAGCCCACCAGCCCTAACGTGAACTTGGCTTCTGAAGCCTCAGCCAAAGTCAGGATGAAATCCAAAGCAGCCGTCCTGCAAAGAGGGGTTGAGTTGCCAGTGCCAATTCAAACATTTCCCAACTAATCACCATTGTCTGGGCATGGGCAGAAAGTGAGAAATCCAATGCATTTTATCCTCTCCAACAAGTCTCAGCATGTTGGGGCCACCAGCAAGCATTGGCCAGTGTATGAACTTCAGCCTGCAAGTAAAGGAGAAGCTTCACCATATGAGAAGCCGCTTACTTGCAAGAGCATTTAGAGAAAGCAGACTGGATTGGGTCTTTCAAGCTAAGCAATTTCTTAGGTGAACCAGATCAATCTGTGCTCTCACCATGTTTATCTTCTTAACTGTTGGAAGATGTGGATCTTGCCCTCTGTGCACATGAACTGGGATCACGAGACACCTCTTTGCCCTGTTAGTCACTGTCACTTGGGGAACCTCTCCTATGCTGGATTGTAGCATGTGGTTTTGATCCAGTGATCATGGCATGGACTGGATTCCGGCCTGAGTAAAGAGCCATTCTGTGACTAATGGCAAAAGTTACTTGTTTTAACTCTAAACCACCAGGTCCAAAAAAAACCCCAAAACCCCATATCCTTACTCAGTGATTATTTTGTTTATTTTATAAGGTGCTTCAGATATTATCAACTTCTATGTAAAATAGATGCAATACCATGAACATTGAAGGCTGCCTTGCTAATTGTTTTAATTTTGCAATTAAATTTTTGCAATTAAATTACTGCAGGTTAGATGCTAGCTAATAAATTTAAATCAGCCCAATGAATTGTTTTTTTATACTAACAACACATTTTGAAAGCACATGTTTCCCTTAAGAAAAATAGCATCTGCAACTGTTTTACTGAGCTATTTGGGTGCTAAAATGTGTTTATTACAAAAAATGCCACAGAGCCTGTTATGTCCTGTGTAGTATTTGCCATGTAAGCTATTTATAAGGCAAGTTATTTATAAGGAAAGTAATTCATAAGGAAAGTTAGTTGAAGTTATTTATAGGGAAAAACCAGGGTCATTATCTCATTTTATAGTTGGAGGTGCTGTGGCACAGGGACAGGTGAAGCAGTTTACCCAGTGTCATGCAGCAAGTCCAATTACTCCCTGCTCCTGCTACCTGCCCATCCAGCCCTCTGCTTGCTGAGCCACATGCACCTCAACAGTGTTACTTGCTCTTCTTCCCCCGACTCCATGGCAAACAGGACAGTTCAGTTTTGTTGCATCCTTCTAGCTATGGGTCTGCTACAGAGGATAGAGCTGATGGAGCGAGTACAGAGGAGGGCAACAAAGCTGGTGAGAGGTCTGGAGAATAAGGCTTATGAGGATCAATTGAGGGAGTTGGGATTATTTAGTTTGAGGAAGAGGAGGCTGAAGGGAGACCTCATCACCCTCTACAACTGCTTGAAATGGCATTGTAGGGAGGTTGGCGCTGGACTCTTCTCACGGGCAATGAGCGACAGGACAAGAGGGAATGGCTGCAAGCTGCAGCAGGGTAGGGTTAGGCTGGACATTAGGAAAAAAATTTTCACAGAGAGAGTGGTCAGTCAGTGGAATCAGCTGCCCAGGGAGGTGGTGGAGTCACCATCCCTGACTGTGTTTAAGAGTAGATTAGATGTGGTGTTGAGGGATCTGGTGTAGGGGAGAACTTGTAGAGTAGGGCTGATGGTTGAGCTTGATGATCCCAGGGGTCTCTTCCAACCTAAATGATTCTATGATTCTATGATCTCCATAAAGCTTCCCAACTTCGCAACTTTTACTAGAACCCTAGGCTTCTTGATTGATTTTCAAGACCAATATACATCTGCCAATCCCTTTTCATCCAAAAGAAAGGAAACATTAGTCACTAACTTTGGCTGGTGAAGGTTAGCAAACCCATATTTGCCATCCACCATCGGCTCTGCTTTCCTTCTCCTGATTGAGAAATGGGGTGAAAACCTCGGTGGGTTCCAGGATTGTTCTGTGGTTTTGGTTGTTCTCTTTCCTGAATGAAATCCAAAGCTCCTGAATTCAAAGAAATTGCAGCCAGTTCTAGGGAGAATTGAAAATGTGGAGGAAACTATTGTAAATTTTTTCCCCAGTTAAATCACAACAGAGACTAGCAGCTACTGAAAAGCAAAATGTCCACATGGATGTAGGCAAGACACTGTTGAAAAGCAGTGACTGCCTGCACTGACAAGGGCTCAGGCACTTTATATTGCCTCCTGGAAGCCTCCTGGGATCTCCTCACCAAGGTGCTCAGAAACAGCTCAACAGGAGAGGCTGGGGACATAATTCATGGCCTTTTTCCACCAGCTGCCACAGGGTTTCTCTGCAGCTTGGTAGATAGGAGGAAGTTGCTCTGCTTTCACTGTCAAACTAACTATCGGTATCGTGGGGGTTTATAGCAAAATAAATGATCTTGTTCTCATTTCTGAGGTGGCACAGTTCACAGAATCACAGAATCTCAGAATGATATGGGGTTGGAAGGGACCCCTGGCCATCATCTAGTCCAACCCCCCTGCCAAAGCTGGTCCACCTAGAGCAGGTTGCACAGGAACATGTCCAGGCAGGTTCAGTAGTGGTCACTGTTCAGGTGCCCTGGGCTTGTTTCTATCTGCACCTTACATTTGCCTCCCACTGGCAGGCCTGGACGTACCTACAGCATCCCTGAAGGAAGCTGGTCACAATGTGTTGAAGGACCCTCTGCACAACCACCTTGGTAGCTGCACAACTTCATTCCCTTATGCTTAAATTGCAAAGGTTCTCATACCTTCATGAGGTCTCTGTTTTGAAGCAGAAATGTCTTCCTGTCCCACTCCCAGTGGTCAGTGAGAACATTTCATCTTTACAAGCCAACAGTTTACCACATCATTCTGTAGTCTTGCCCTTCTTAAACAAACCTTCTTAATCTTTCTTCGCAGGACGTGCTTTCAAAGCCTCATCTTAGGTTTGCTGGTCAGCTGTGAAACCTTCAGTTTGTGTCCAGCCTTTCCTGTGCCAGGAAGAGCAAACCACTCACCTGCTGCATCGTGCACCCAGCTCCCCGTGTTCTCTCTGCCCTTTTTTTTTGGAACAGCATCATAACGTTGACTCCTATTCAGTTCATGGCTCACATCCTGAGCTGGCTTTCTGCAGTACTGCCGCCTGGCCACTTATTCTCCATTTTCTCTTTGTGCTTTTGATTTCCTCCTCTTAAGTGTAGCACTTTGCACTTTTCTTTACTGAGTCGTTGATTTTCTCCAATTTAGCAAGATCATTTTGAATTCTCAGTCCATCCGCCAAACTGTTTGCATCCTCTCCCAGCTAGATGATGTCTGCAGATTTTATGAGTACTCTTTATTCCCTCGTCACAGGTTGTTAATGAAAATACTGCATAAAATGAATTCCACACAGATGTGGAAGGACCCCGTTTGAAAATTCCTCTAAGTCTGACAGAGAACAATTGACAACTGGGTTTTAAAGCTATTTTTTTCAGCAGCTATGCATCTAGTTTATGAGGATTTAATCTAAAGTATGTTTCCTCTGTTTGCATAGGAAAATGCCGTGTGGAATGGTGTCAAAACCCTCTAAGAATCAAGATGTATGACAACTGTTACTTCCTCCTTACCTGCGAAGAAGAGTGTATAAAGCCCACACTGACCTAAACTGACACAGGTATTTTTATACAGGCTTGAACTGCTTCACTTCAATCGCTGCAATTTTGTGTGTAGCCATAGCCCAAGTAATTGTCTCCAGTATCTCAGTGATTAAAGCATATTCAAAATTCCAGCAAGCTTCAATAAAACACTTTCCTCCCTGGCTAAAAAAATATATAGTCACAGATCAGAGACTTTTTAATAATCCCAGATTCAGCAAGGGAGAAGTTTGCACTACTACACATGAAGCAGTAAGAAACTGTTGCAAAACCAGAAAGATGCCAGTATATTCTTGAAGATATTTCCTACTTTGTAAAATCCAGATTCAAGGAAGCATACTGATGTGTGCTAATAGTTGTGTATCCCATCAGTCTAATCATTTTAATTTATGTACTCTTCTGCTCTACTATGAAATTCCAGATGCAATCAGTATCATTGCAAGAAAGTAAAGCTGCTGTTACAGAGGAGTTACAAATCCTCATTAGCCATCAGATGTTACATTAGACAAGCATTTGATATATCCTTAACATATTATGCATGTTTTAGTGCTGCTTATTGGTCACCTCTGTACTTAATAACCTCCATCACCCCAATATCTAAGCAACTTGTTCCTGCATAACCTTGTGTTAAATAGTGGCCCACCTCTAAGAGTCAGTTTTCTTTTTAGGGAAACTAGTACTTCATCCGAAGGAATGAATGGTTATGATTCTCTAACATTGGAAGTGACTAATCCAGTGTTGTAAATGGGATAAAGGGAAATGGAATGTATTTTGAGAACAAACAGTAATCATTGACACAGTAATTTGCATCCCTAGATGTTATAATAATGACTAAGTATCACTTCCCCTTGTTTGCATAAGGAAGAGTAAGCAGAGAAATCCAGTGATTCGGCTAGCACACCACCAGCAAGCGACTGAGAAAGATAAGATCTGAGCGTAGATCTCATTTTTTGCAGGTTGTTTTCCTGTAATATGCTACATGTTTGAAAATCAGCGTTACAAAAAGGTGTCATCCCTCCCAGTACTAAAATCTGTAAGGGTTTTGCTATTTCATGCCGGAAATAGCCAACAGGAGTTGGTCAAGTCTTGTGGCAGATCTGGGAGACGGGGTGCAATGCACTGCCTTCAGGAGAGCTGGTTTGAATGGGTGACTTGGGATTCCCGATAATTTACATATATTAAGTGCCAACAGCCTCAATCTGTGCTGTCTTGCTGATGGAGCTAACATATTTTCGCTGCCTAAGGAAACTTCCTGCTCTTCAGAAAGTGATTGCAATTATAAGGACCAAAGTATATTTAGTGACCTTTCTGCTTCATGACCAACTTATGTGGATTTAAATAAGAAGTACTCGCTATGAGTGGATCCCAAAAGTGTATTTGTACAGTGAGCAGCTCTGCACAAACATTTCTAGACAGGCAGTCCCCAGGAAGTGAGAACCGCTGCATCAGAGGGATGGAGCGTTTGCAAGCTGAAAAGCAAATATATTTAATGTCTTAATTTTTTTAGAACAAAATTAAGCACCTGAGGTACGATTTGCTTTGTATGAAATAAAAGGAGTGCAAAATGCCATCAGTAGGACCAGTGATAGCATTCTGAATTGCCTTTGAATTTCACACTGGCTGCACATCACAGGACCAGGGCAAATAGCAGTTAATGCAACCTTTACTTAGCTTCTCCTGACAAACAAAAAGTAAAGGGTGAGGCAGTCTCACACTGACATATGGCCAGATACAGGCAAGACATACATAGAAAAGGTAATCACTCTTTATCATAACTATTTCTTTTCATGTGGTTATGGGTCCAAAGTGAAGAGCAAATTGGGTAGATCTCAGAGACTTCAATAATCTTTAATGAGGGTCAGTCTAGCACCTCTCTCTAGTTCATATATCTAACCACAGGGGTTAGACTTTACCAAATACACAAGATAAGAGTTATCAGGAGCATGTAGGGCTCTGGTATGGGAAGCAAAGAGCAGAGGAGCAGAATATCATGGCATCTCTCAGCCCAAAGAGAGATATCAAAGCTGGGGGGTCAGGGTCTCCTGACAGAGATGTCATCCTGGTTCATGTATTTCAGGTTTGATGGGGAAAAAAAAACAACAAAAAACCCCAACTAGTTGTTAACCACCCTGCGTGGCAGTGGCATGGCAGTTTTGCAGGTATGTGGTACCTTCCTCCCTCCTCTTTGCCTCTGTGTTACAGCAGAAGTGCTACCTGGGTTGCAAGGCCTCTCATGTGCAAATAACCCTGCCATGCTGTGAGTTGATTGGCACCCTTTGGGCACCACTGCAATACAGATGAAGAAATATTTGTTTAAATTTGAATAGGAGATCGGAAACTCAGCAATTCTGACTCACTGCCACAGCGCCAGATAACTAGGAACACCCTTATCTTTTATACTGTGTTTTCCAGCTGGGTTGGTTGGGGTTTTTTTTGTCTCTCTCTCCCCCTACTGTGTCCAAGTGTTTCCATGACTCTTAGTTCTTCTCTCTGGTTTTGCCTCCCTGGTCTCATTTCCTTTCCTTCACTTTCTTCCTCCACACTCGGTTTCCTCAAGCTTTGTTTGTGGCTTGTTCTTCTCGCGTTCTCATGGTAAGTGCTTCTTTTCAGGCTTGTCCCTCTCACAGGCTATCCCCAAGCCTGTCTCCCCACAAGGAGAAGGAGAAACAGACATTTGGACTGGAGGGAGGCATTGGTAGCAAGGGAAAGTTGGGAGCCAAGGGAGTTGCAGGCCAGCAAGGAAGAGGATGGAGGGAGGAGAAGGAAGGCAGGGACACTCCCCAGGATAAAGGCAGGAGCAAGGAGAGGAAAGAAAATGTCAAAGAAGGATGGGAGAAAAGAGCTGGGAAGCTAGAGGAAAGCGTATGCAAGAGTGAGGGGAAGCAGAAGGATATGAGAGAGAATGTGCAATAGGAGGCAAGAGAGAAGAGACATTTCATGGAGGGGAGCAATTAAAGGTAGAATTAAACTTGCAATGAGAAAAGCACTTGGGGCTGAAAGGAAAGGAAGAGGGGAAAAAAGGAATGATAGAAAAAAAGAAACTCAAATCCTAGAAGAGATGAGGAAGAGTCCATGAGGGGGACAAAAGAAGCTAGAAAACCAAAACAACAGTAATCCTAAAACATAGCATGGAAAAAGATGAAGCTTATTTGAATCCTGGGGGAAGACAGAAGTACAGGAGGAAAGGAGGAGAGTCTTGGAATATTTCAGAATTCCTCCCTAAAACAGCTCTGAACTGAATATTTATAAAAAACATCACAACAACAATATGAACACATACTTTCTTAAGCATTGAAACATTTTCAAGCACATTCAGTCAACTTTCCTTGTCCCAGCCTTTACCACCTTTACTTCACTATAAAATCCTTGATGTACTGCAGAGCCCAGACATAATGTAAAGCCACACACTTCTTACTGAAACAGCAGTAGGGAGTCAAGAAGATCCCTCCATGTGTAAACCCTATTATGCTCCCCATTACTTAACATAATTTGCCTCAGGTAGCAAATCAAATCCTGCAAATATTCACTGCAGTGAGAGATAGGGAGCAAGGAACTCACTTATCTTCTCAGGTGGATTTCACAGTCTGGTTTTCTCTCTTTGTTCTCACTTTCTCCCTGGTTCTGTTGTTTTTCTTTTATCTTTCCCTTTCACATTTTTTAGCCCAATTTCACTTTCTGCCTACTGTTCTCCAACAACCTACTCAGTTTGGGATTGTATTTTCCTCACCCACCCTATTCTGATGCCCTCTGGGGGTCCTTCTGTTGTCCATGCCTTCTTTTCATCTCTCTCCCTCTCTCTCTACAAGAGACCACCTCTAGAAGCACGTATCCTACCTTCCCCTCACAAAGTACGTATCAGCAAGGCTGGGTACTCTTCCTGATGATCTCATGCAACTTCCCAGAGTAACTTCAGTATTTCATTCCTTCTTATGAAAGGGAAATACCCAAACCATTACAGTTCCTCTTTGAACACCAGCAGAAAGGAATATCACCCTCTACCATGTGTAGGCCCGTCACACGTCTATTCTCTAGTCTCTTTCAAGACATGACATCATGCTCTCTGGTCCCCCATGCTTCATATTCAAACATCCCTAATCTCTATTGACCTTCTGTTCTGATCCAAGTATTTGATCTGAATCAGAAAAAAGTGCAGGTCCCTTTTTCTCTTTTTACCCCATTATTGCTGGCAGGCCTTCCCTGACTCAGGGTGCTCTGCTATGATTTTGAAATGGGAAGAATGGTAAGGCTGGGAGATCAGGAGCCAGCGGGAATGACAGTACCTCAACCAGGATATCTTCTGAGCCTCACCCAAGCTTGAAATGCAGGCTGCCACCTTGCTCTGCGGCACGGGGACTAATGTACAGCAACCACCCTCTTGCATGGCTTTGACCATGGAGGTTCTTGCTGTACCCAAGAGTGCTGCTTAGCCCTCTGTTTCCCACCCATTGGCCAAGCCCCGCCACTTGTCCTGCATGTAGACATGGGAAACCCATATAAATTTAGACTTGGATATCTTCCTACACTCCTCCCATCAACTGTATAAAGGTTGCCAGTACAGAAAAGTACTTCCAGAAGTACTGTTTGGAACAAGGGTTTTACAGGGGATGAAGGCACAATGAATGGATCCTGTCCAGTGACACAGTGGATGTGGTGCTCAGCACCATGTGTGCCTTCTAGCAGAGTTGTCTGGTACCCTCCCAAATCCAGACACCCAGACATCTCCATGTGCCTTGAGCTTACTCCCCATCCAGATGGTTATATCCTGACCCTCAATACTGGCATATTGAGGCCGATGGACTGAGGTCTGGAGACCTCCCCAGATGTCGACTGCCCGCTGCATACCCCTCACAGAACTAACATACTGAAGCAAATCTGAGATGTCCTGTCAATGGCAAACTGAGATGTCCCACACCACCCAAAATGGAGTCTTAAGGGACACTTCTGAATTGTGGCAGTCTGGGGTAACTTTTTTGAGGCATCATCTATATCCCTGGGCCTGAGGAACTTCTGGTGGTCCCAAAGCAAACATCTCAGTCTCCTTGTAATTGAGATGAACAGTCTTTACCTTAAAATGTCGAGGGATATCAGCCTCCAAATTACTCTCTTCTGGGCCTCACTGTATGGCAGCACCCTGGACCCCCTCCAGATGCAGGTGTAGCCCCCAGACACCATCCTGCCCCAGCCCGTACAACTGTTGAGATAACCCAGAGTCCCACAGATGAAGGTGTCACAGGAGTGTTCCTCACCCCACCCCACTTGGAGTCTCCCTCAAAATGACATATCCTGAGATGCCCCCAGATGAAGTCAGTAGAGAGGGTCTTTCTGCATGTAGTAAGCTGTGGCAACATGGAAAGAAGCAGCCTGGAGTTGTAGAGGACTCCTTATTACTGTACTCAGTTTCTTCTTCCAGGTGAAGATAAGGACCATATCTGAATAATTCTAATGCTGCACACTCTGTTCTGGCACCAATGCAAATTAAGAAGCCCCCACTGCAGATGGTGAGCCCAGAGGTAAGGGTGACAGTACCAGTAAGACAGGTAATGTCAGAGGGCACGTTTTCTCACTGTGTGCAGTTTCAGACTGAGATAAGGGCTGAGTTTCTTAATGCCAATGCCATATAATAGGTTCTCAGGGGTGGAAATAGCTGATCTTTTCCTTTACTGTTTGCACAGTGCCTAAAAAGCTTGATTTTCACTTGAATCAGGTGTTGGTGCCCCTCTACCATGACCAGCATTGTACATCTGGGACAATCCCACCTTGCAGGGGAGACCGCTTCCCAGCACAAGCTCCTGTGCCTGTATCATTTCAAAGCACGTCTAGGGGGCAGCTGTATCTTGAGCCACGGGGTTCAAAACAACACTATTGTTTATCTAATCACACCGGTTTGGCCTCAATATTGAAACACAGAAGGAGCCTCTAAACTTTTCAGATGTGTAGCAGAGGAGCAGGACAGGCTGCCCTTAGAGGCAGATTCCCCACCAAGCAGCTCACACCAGCAACCAAAGGAAGAACCACAAGAACTAGGAAGCCAAAAATCAGGAAAAAATAAAAAATAAAAAAAATCTCTGCTCCTTCTGCAGCTGCCTGATGGTGAAAAGGACCCATCTCGATGCCAGAAGGAGATAATCCGCTGACAGGCGGTTATGCTAGCAAAGATAAATAAACACAAGCCATTTGATCCCCTCTAAGGACTCCACAGTAGAAGGGGTGTATCTTCTTATCCCTTAGCTCTTTACAAATAGCAGAGAAACATTTGTTTCTGGGGAATAATTAATTTCTTTCAGGTCTGGGTGAAGGTAGAATTGCTGAGGTGCGTGGTGGGCTCGAAACAGTGTTTAAAACCTTTCGGTATTTGGATATTTTCCTTAAATTTCTCTCAAAATTTGTAGAGGAGGCATTTCTTCTCCATGAGGGCAGGCAGAGTTTGACATCTCTCATTTTATCCATTAAGGTTAATATTCCTCATACAGTCTTCTCATCTCTGCCAGGAGGGATTCCCTAATGAATTTTAAACTTTTGAATTAATTCCCCAGAAATACCCATTGATATAATTACTCCCTGGCCCTGTAACTTCAGTTTTGCTCATTCTGAAGCCCTAGAAAGCAGCAAGCATCCCATGCAAGTAAGGAAAGACATGGTTCATGTGAAACTAGGGAGTTAAAAATATATTTTGCCAAGTCTCACTATTATATTTAGTAGTGCTGTGGTTGCCATTGTCTAAGAATAAAGAAGGGCAATTCTTGAAGATAATATATGTATGTTAAATCAACCAGTATCTCTTGAAAACACAAGCTTTTAGGCACACAGACCTTTGTTTGGGTCCAAACTGGAAGCATAATATTTCATATAGACATTTGTAAATATAACTTATAGAATCATAGAATCATTCAGATTGGAAAAGACCCTTCGTTGCTGTTATAAGATACATTGCCTCCTCTCTGAAGTGCTGTTGCACAGAACATTTCACCTCCCTGACCTCAGGTGTCCCTTCAGGAATGAGGGATCCACTGCTCCTCTAAGTTCACATGATGCAGGGAGAAGGGTTTGGATCGAGGGGTGACTTTTTGGTCCCCGGTAGTAACATCTGAGGTGGAAACAAATCAGCCCCTGCAGCTCCCAACAGCCATCACTTTTCTCTTACGTGCCTCAACAGGAATAGTAGTATGTCATACACATTTGACAAGCAGTTTACAAATTGATGTCCTCATGCTTGGAAAAAAACACCTCAAGACCACAGTGCTTTCTGAATTCTTCCTGCTCCTCTTCCTCCTCCTCCTCCTCTATGTTGCAGTGGCCCCTACTGGAAGCTGCTGAGTGGGTTGACCCTGGTCTCCATGTCTCCAGGGAAGAGGCTGGCTGGGATGGGTGTGTGCCTGTGGGTGGCTGCAAACCTACTGCAGAGGCCTGGCAAAGACACATTGGGCACTATTGGGCATCCCCTGGCTGGCTCCTGCCTAGCACTGGCTGCCTGTGAACAGTATTTTAAGCAGCAAAGAGCGAGGGTGCTGTTTTGGTTTGCAGGGACATGTAGCACAGTTCCTCCACAGCCTTCAAACAGCCCCCTTACGTGATTCCTGTTTGAACAATCTGTTTTTATTAAAAGATAAACTGCCTCCCATTCCAGTAAATGTGATATGAATGACAATGTGAGACCTGTTTTCATTCCTGGAAGAAAAAAACACCAACCCACAGTACAGGAAGTTTCACTCTATTCAGGTAAGGAGCAGAGTCTATAATACCATTGGCAGACATCAATAAAGAAGCAGCCTCTTGCACTGTTTGTTTCTTTTCTCCTACACCAAAATATCACCATTTCCTTTATTCCTGAACTCATAGAAGTGTCAATGCTGAAGGAGACCAAAGATGCATCATCTAGCCCAGCCCTTCTCTGATAATGTCTCGACGTGGGTACTTACAGACGATTGTAAGAAATGGGGTGCAACCAGAAGCACCTTCCTCCTAGAAGCCCCTGGGAATCGGTGGGAAAGGGGCTTGCTAAGTCGGGTGAGGCATCCTTCAGTAGATTTCTTTCACACCTTTCTGAACACATTTATACTTTCAGGCCCCCTGAAATCCTGCAGCATTGAGTTCCCAATGTAAGTATGCATTAGGTGAAAAAGTATTGCTTTTTGTTTGTTTTAAACGTTGTCTAATCATTAGATTTATTGCCACTTACTCTTGCATTTTGAGGAATAGTGAACAATAGTTTCCTACGCTCCTTCTCCATGCTGCCCTCCATCTAGCAGGCTTTTAATGTTCCCACTCAGCTTTCTCTGATTTCAGCTGAAAAGTTCATGTTTTTTTTTTTCTCAAGGTGAAAGTTATTCCCTATCCCTTCTGCTGCCTTTCTAATTCTAACGCGTCTTCTTTGAAACAATGTCCTTCAACTCGCTCTGAGGGGGTGGGGACACAATGGCTTCATAAATGGGCAAAATACAAGTTTCCATTGAATTTTATAGACCCCAGATACCTTCCAGTTCCTTGTTTAACTACCTGGCTGATGGCAAGCACCGTATAAATGCTTTCAGGAGCCCCCACTGATATTGCTGGTGAAACTAAGGTGAACAGGAACTTTGCAATGTTTTCAAACTATCAAAGGCTTTTATTCAAATTCACTATGGTGTTTCCAAGTCCACTGTGAGAGAAACTAATCAAATTATGTCGTGTTTCCACTTGATTGCCTGATAGAGTTTTGAAAGAAACAGCCTTTTCATTCTGTCCCTCCTAGTGTGAGAAAAATATGTTTATGCTTACGTGTACTATTCATATAGGGAAGCAATGTCAATGAGATCTGTGAATATATTGACATTATCTAACTGTCTTTTAGCTGAAAAGCATAATGTTGGTATATCTTACTGTTATTAATCAATTTTGAGCACAAAGAATGCGCAAACAGGCTTAATTGCTGAATTCCCTACCTCTTGAGTGATATATTTTGCAACTTGCCTATCACTCAAACAACAGAAGACTTGAGTGGAAGATATTAAAATCAATTATAAATAAAATATCTGTGTAGACCTCTCTCTCTACATACATGTGCTTCTGAATTCATGTTGCGGTAGCTGGATTGTAAGACGTGATGTCCGGTTTGAAGTAAAAAGGGCATTGTCTTGCTGTGCGGATGGTTTCCGTGTCCATCAGGATTATTGACTCTTTTTGATCTTTACTTTGCCCCTTCCCACTCCGTTCAAAACGCAGCCGCATTCAGCTCCAGATTATCTGAGAGAGCAGCAAGAGGAGATAAGGCAGCCAAAGCAGAAACCCAGAAAGAGACAGATCTGCCCAGGAGGCGTGGATGAGTGGATGTCATTGAGAAGGATTGGTGACTCCAGGGGTTGAGAATGGCAGGGGGCCACAGCTCCCTTGAAGATGCCACGCTGTGTGGCACGGTGCTGCGTGAGCACACCAGCGCTCCCACGAGCCCACGCTAGTTCGGCATCAGTCACCTCCAGGGTACCTGCACCCACGATACACTTAATCCCAAACAATTTAGTGTTGGCTAACCCTATTTATTGTTAGACCATGAAAACCCACTCTGAATCCCTGCACCGGCAGTGACCTCTCTGTCCACTCAGTCACCATTAACTCTCTTATTCTCCCATGCAAAGCCAGGCACAGCTCCACTCCTGTATTCCCCTTCCCCATCCCTCCTTCGCAACAAGTGGTTTACAGCTCCTCTTCCCACTCCTGTCCCTGTGGCTACACTGGGCTGCTTTTCAGCACAGTAAAGTCAGGACAACATACAATAAAGACAAAGGATTCCAGTGGTTTAATACTCAAAGCTTACCATTCCTGCACTGCTCTCAAACACTGATATTCTTCTAGCTACATCATTCTATAGGAGAAGATGCTGCTCAGCTGGTAGTCCCAGACTGGCAGCTCAAATACATGCCTAGTTGAACACTTAAAGAGAACTTAATTGCTTTTTGGGTGCTCTATCTACTCAAACCCCAGGCTCTTATGTATCTAGTGATATGAAAGGATTTAGGGGCCAAATTTAGGCAAGTATTATTGAAAATCGCAATCAGTACTTATATTTGAAGTATTTAACATTGCGAAATTATCATCATCACCTAGTTTTCCTAAAGCCTCCCCACCTCTCTCCTCTAGTGACCTTTTAAACTTGCATGTTCCTTGGGGTAGGCTCTGCTTTATCAAGCCTCTCCCGTGAGATGTCAAAATAACCATTGACACCTAAAATAACTAAAAAGAGACGGTGTCCTCTCTGCCGGTGGTGTACAGTTTATAGGAATGGACATTTTTGTGTGGACACTGTTTGCTGCAATGTCCAGTTTCTTTGTGTGTGAGAGGTCTGAGTGTTGAGATGTGTATTGGCCTGCGTCACAACCTGGTAGTTGCTCTCACAGTCTCTGGCTTGTGCCCTTGATTTACCGCTCTGCACTTGTATTTGCTTATCAGGTTAGTGACACACTGAAATGCTCCGTTACAAAAGTTGTCGTTTCCTTCCAGTGGGTCCTTGGAAACCTTCAGTGGTTTCATTTCCATCCACAGCTTTCCAATTTTACTAAACTTTCTCCCCTCCAAGCTCCTCAAAAATAAAAGTGAGAAAATTCTGCTGAAGACATCTGGAAAAGGGTATTTTGATGGAGACCAGATATTCCTAATCATTAATGGTCCAACAATCTCCAGATGAAAAAATTAGCTGTTTGACCAATGTTACAACAAACCAGCCTGATTTAGGGGGCATTATGCTGTTCAACAAAAAGGGCAACGAGCCAAAAATTACTTCTCTTACCTGATAATGGAGCTGCAATTGCTCCTAGGATACTTCATACTGCTGGCTTAAAAATGAGTAACTGTTCCCTGGACCATTTGCATCTTGGCGTGCAATTTCTAGCTCATTGTGATTCTAAACAGTGTACAGGATCTGTAAGTGTGCTTAGTCAGCCTGGCCAGCCACCTGAGAGCCGTGAGCAATGTCCCCTTTATGACTGCTCACATCTACTTAAAAAGAAACGATTAGAAAAGGGCAGGGAAACCCATTCCTCTTGATTCCCAGAGACAGTGTCGCTTCTCAGATCTTCATTCAATCTGGAAGCAGCCAGATCACCAGACTCTCTGAAAGCAGATGCATCTCAAGGAGCAGAGAGCAATGGCTTGTGAAGGGTAAGACACACCCTGGCCTCCCCCAGTTGCAGATCTGATACAGAATTAGTGGTTGAAATAGCCAGCATTTTGCTGGAGGACAGATCAGATAAGGAGCCGCCAACCTTCTGACTTTACATACCAACACCTTAAGATGACATAAACGCTAAGAAGGGAGCGAAAGAAGAAGAGCTCTGGGATCTGCTGGAAGGTATGAGCTGATGGTGGTTTCTCACAGATCCTCCCTCTCTGGTGCAACAGGCCAGGCTACCCGCTCTGAGCTAGTCCTCTACTTTCTGTATGAAATAGCCGGTATCTCCAGTAAACAAAACAGTGAGCAGGGGAAGAGAAAGCGAGACGGACTCATCCTTTCAAGGCTAACCTCCTAAGAGCTCACACCCCCAGTGAAATCCCACTACAGGCATGATGCTGTGCCATGCCAACAGACCTTCCTTGGTTCTGCTCCTGGGGGCAGACTGGAGAACACACATTTTGGCAAAGGAACAATAGGGCAGCCCCAAACCTGGATTACCTTCCCTGGAATATAGATCATCCTGGGCAATGCCCTCCTATGACCATTCTCAGCTCACCCTACCAACTGCCACCCCTCAGGCAGAGCATCGGAAGAGCGAGATCTGCGACTGCACTGCTCCTGGCTGGACTGACTGGCAGCTGCCGAGCGAGCAAGTCCTTCAAATGGGCCAGGGCAAGCAGGGGTCTGTTCCATTGGCCAGTGTAAGCAACAGCTCCGATGTAAGGCAATAGTCTGTGGTCGAAGTCGGAGGTGGTCGTGTTAAGCAACACAGCTTGTACTTAGGCTGACATCCTTAATGGCAAGTGTCTCATGTGCGTCATATTTTCAGGCTCTGGCCCCCACCAGTGGTCTAAACCCTCTGCTTAATTTTCCTTGTCGACTGGAAGTGAGTGATACCCTGTCCTTCCCTGACCCTGGGAAGAGGAAGTTATTTACTTGTAGAAGGAGCTCTTTGCTGGAGAGATAACCCCGTGTTCAAACACCGATGAGAAAAACAGGCAGGATCCCGACTGTTTTCTTAGACTGGGGTATGTCTTGCCTGAAATGGTCTTGTGGCTTTCTCTTCTAAGCATGGCTACACAGGCTATCTCCCCTCTTATTTGCAGCCACCTAGCATCCCTGCCAAAAGCGCAGTGAAAAACAGCAATAGGCAAGTAACTAACTCATAGTTTATTTTTTAAGGTAATTTTGTTGCTGAAAACCAGGGGAAGCGAAAGTGACATGTGGCAGCTCCGCTGTCAACTTACTCTGAGACCTGTACTTTAGGAACCATTGCACTTGCTGCTTATTCCTTTTAACACAAGTTGCTACATGACCAATTTCTTCATGTTGACTAATGGCTTCTTGGATTTTGCTCCAGGTATGTTCAGCAAACAGCACTGTAAGATGGGCTGGATATAGCAAACTTAGAACGTTATGATGTTACTTGTTATTTTGAGTGTTTGTTACAGTAATTGTAATGACAATCAATTATTCTTGAGGTGCCCCTGCAGTAATACTTCACAAGGACTGTGCTGCTTTTGCTGACCCAAACTGGTGAAACAACATTCACTGAGAAACATCATCATTGAGCAGCTCCTTACAAATTCTCATTGAAAGCTTGTCCATTTTTGTGACTTTTTCACTAACTTTGTAAAGGCTTTGGATTTGCCTTGTACTTATAAGTGCTTTTCGGAAACGAGCTCGGGGAGGGGGGTGTGGGTGAGTATCCAGGGTGATGCGATCAAGCAGAAAGTGGAAAATCTGGACAAACTGAACTATGCCTTTTGAGCAGCACAAACACCACATTTGGAGGCAGAGATGCAGAGGGCAACTTTGTGCACAAAAGCTCAGAAAGCAACGGAGCTTCCTGGGCTTCTGGCAAGATTTCCTTTCACTGCAAGGAGAGTGCACTCGATATCTCTGCACAAAGCCAACAAACAAAACTAGCCAGTTTATTCAAGCATCTAGCTGTGCAACTGATGGTACCGTTGCTTCCAGTTTCATACATGAAACCACTTCTGATGTTACTCAAAGGTGTTTGTTACACACACAACTAGGAAGGACTTTTCTGCTGAGATGGAAGCGAATCGGAGTAGCACAGAGCCTGGGATCACTTCACTTCATCATGGCAAGTCTGAACAAAGCAGGGGTCTATGGGCACTGTTTTTACAGGAGAAGCTTTCAGCGTGTCTGTGAGAATCAGAATCTGTGGCTTCAGCTGCTGGGTTTAGGGTATAAAATGCCCTGAGCTGCTCTGCCCACCTGTGATCTGAAGGTCATGTAGGTAGCGAGCACCAAGTATAGCTGGTGTCATGCGATACCCATCACAGGCTGAGTTCTAAGACGAGCCATGCAAAATTTCTTTGCACATCTATGGTAACAGCTAATGATTATTTTTTTCTTTGAACTTTGTCCAAAGTTCATCTCTAAAACAAACTTCAGCCAAACTGCGTGTATTGACTCCTCAGCAGAATAAACATGCCGAGTCCCTAATAACACTTAATCACTCGTTCTAGCTTCTTTTAACTTGCTTGTTAACCAGAAAGATAAAACCCATTGAAATAAACAGGCTTGACTTGGTATTTATTTTTCTGGTGCCCCTATCAAAAACTCTGAAGGACAAAAGCAACTCTGGTCTAATTGTTTCCTTAGTCAGCTGCCTCCTCTTCTTTCTTCAAACCCCAACTCAACATAAAACTGAAATCCAGGCTGGTGTCTGTGGTGCAGCAATTGGCCTCCATAACTTGAACTGGCAATAGTAAAAGTTTACATGAAGAGAGGGGAAAAAATCTGAGTATCAGGGCTAGGATTTTCAGAGGGGTTTAAAAAACTGGCTACAGATGTGAGAGTGGAGGGGCAAGAGGAAGGAGGCGGCTGGACGGTCCCCCAGCCTCCAGAGAAATCTCAGTAACCTAAGGTGCAGATCTGACAGTAATTGACATAACCCCTCTACAACTGGATCTATGGAGTGGCTGTGGAGATAAAGTAGAAAAAAGTATAATAAGCAACGATACATTAACTAAAAATTGTGTAATATTTTTATTGTACTGACCATAACACTTGTCCCAGTTGGACACACATGAGAAAACCTGCTGTGACGCCCATTAGATATTTTGGTGGTCCCATGCACCCCCTTACTTGTTAATGCACGAACTGTGCACCTACCAGTAACTACTTGATGTGCACCCTGATATTTTCTGAGATTTTGGTTTTTTAGTACTCCATCAACCCTGCTGTTCAGAATCACACCTGACTTGCCANTGTAGGAGAGATTGCCTCAAAAAGAAAAAGCCAAACAATGTGACATTAAAAAGGAAAAAAGGGGCATTTTTGGATGACTCGTATTTGCTTCATACCTTTTGTTTTTGTGCCTTTGGGGTTTGTGTCTTACAGCTCATATCTACAAACCCACGGGCTAGAAACTTAATTAAAAAACCGAAAAACAAACAAACCAACCCCAAAGTTGAGTTTCTTGCATAATTGTAAGAATCCAGGAGCTACAGCTTTAAGAAAGGCACCAAATGTTGTAAAGTTCACAAGTAAATCGCACACTAACTTGGCAACCCACTGAAAGAAGAAGTGGAAAATGAACAGTAGTTAAACAAACAATGGCTTGGTAGCCCAATTTTTCTGACGGTGGCGAGGGACCCTTGCCGTAAATCCCCGCTGAGGCTGGGCACACCGGAGTCCTCCAGCCGCCGGAGCCGGGCATCACCGCCCCGTTACCAGTCCCTGCCTTACTCATCGCGACTGCTCCATGGATTTAGTTTCACAGCGCAGTAATGAGTTCATCGTGGTTTTCCTGAAGCATCTGCAGAGATAATGCACACACTTACTTTTCTTCCCAACTTGTGAACATTTTGAGCAAATAAAGCGATGTGGGAGGCTACTAAAAATCAATCAATAACTAAATAGCCGGCTTTGCATTGCATCAAACCCTGGCTATCTGCGAGAGCTCAGGCAAATCCCGCAGCGTCCAGGACACCTCCAGCTGCTTTAGCAACGGTGCCTCCGAAGGAAAGGCGAGCTTTTAAGTATTTCTGCAATTCGGGTGACTTCCAGAAGCCGGAGGCGCACGGCGGGGATCACGCCGTACTCGTAACAGGCTCGCTCATGGCAGATAAGGAGCGATCCCGCACGGACAGGCTGCCCGGCCGCTTTGCTCTGGCTGGAAGTGCTTGCGGGGCGGAGGGAGGAGGCGGGG